>CAUJGJ010000487.1:1700200-1722700 GCA_963170055.1 Halisarca cf. caerulea
AAAGTATCGCAAATTCCATATCAGCTTTAAGGGATCTAAGTGCATACATACTAAACAGGGGCGTAGGAGCGCTCACACAAGTGAGGGGGCTGGAAGGTTCTAGATGGAGCATTTGTACAGCAAGATGTTAGACACATGTGTGATGTTGGATCCTACTCCCTAAAGGTTCCTACGCCTATGCTAAACATGTCCTACTGTATTGTCCTACTGTATTAGTTCACTGTAATTTAGTTACTTACACGGGCATCAATGTTAGTGCAAACATATATGTACATACTTCATACGATGGTACACTCCATAGATCCAATTCTTATCTTAAATCTGTGCCAGCCCTATACCCTCCCCCCCCCCCCACACACACATGCCTACAGATACATTCATTCATGCACGCATATAGTATAATACGAGTAGATGAAAAGCGGTGTATGTGCATTAGCAAAACTTGAAAAGCAGCATCATGATGATCTCATAATTTTGTCAGAAAGTACCTTTAGTAGTGGACCTCTTCCAACGCTTGTTTCTCCAACAGGGATGACAATATGGCCGTGTTGAGTAGAGCCCTTGTCGCGGGGTATGAGTGAAAACACGCTCTCTTCAGTGGCCATTTTAATTAGACTGGTCGCATTGCGTAATAGTACATTCAAAGTAAAATGGCGCAGAGTTTTGTATACTAGAATCTAGAGACGTTCTACTTTCTTGAGTGTCTGTATGATAACACCAAGTCTCAGTTTTCAAAGAAAAGTAATAAATATGGCACTCAACACATCTCGTGATAAAGAAGTCCTGATGGAAGTGAGTAGGATTTTATCGACTCCGTTTGTTTCAGTGACTTCTAGTGCTTTTGTAGATTCTACGTAGCTCTGTTGTTTGGAGTATCTGTGGCTGCACGCAGTACGCATACACGCGTGTCAGCTATTCACTAATGTACCCTTTTGCCTTGTGTTGTCTGTAGCAGTAAAAACTAATAAAACTGTTGACTTCGAAGTTACGTATATGACTCTAAATATTCAGTGCCCGGGCTAAGTTTGTGCCGTGCTTTTCTTGCGAAAAGTACAGTACAAACTCAGGCGCTTCGCTTATACCTTAACGTATGCCTTTGTCAACTTTTTAAGGCATATTTCTGGTAGGCTACATTTGATCTCCCTCTTCCAAGAGTACATTGATATGTGTCGAGAAAGGACAAATTGCTATCGCCTGTTGTCTTGGAATGGATTGGATCGGATTAATCTTGTTTAGACTGGGACACCCACTTAGCTCGTTGGCTACTTTGCAGGGGGCCCAATGACTTCTTATATAGAGCTGGTGAGGTTATGAGAGAGGTGGTATATCAGTATTAGAATTAGAAATAGACGGTGCATGTTTGGCCAAACATCCTAGCACTATCATTTTGGGTCGGACAATGTCTGATTGTTGACCATTATTTCTAACACTGGGGTATGGAATTATTGGTAGAAGGCTTAGGATGAGCAAGATGACACTGGATCCCGGACTGGGAGTTTTGAGCAGAATTTGATAGTTATCATTTATGTAGGTATCTGATGACTGGCAGTACAGTTGTAGCATTGCTGATGTGTATGGTGTACGCATAGGCAATACAGGTAGGGATACATATGTACGTATGTGTCCCTACACAGGGCCGGAGGAACCCTACCACTTTTCTTACCAAACTTCAAAAGTACAGTAGAAACTCACTATAACAAATCCCGGGGGACACCAGAAATTCTTTATTATATCAGAAATTCACCCTAACCAGTTACACTTTCATAGCAGACCACTAACTTACGTACACATGTATTCACTCTAGACACATGTAAGGTTCACTCTGGACAGAAAATCACTGGAAGAGATTTCTTTATAACGAGTTTCCACTGTACATACATACATCATCAATCAGAGCTTGCCTGACAGCCATCACAAATGGTAGGACATTGCAGCCATGAAACCGATTGAGATGCCCCACCATTTGTGAGTAGCTTTCTCTGGGTCTGCCACACGTGGAGATCGTACTGACAGAATAAATTTTCAATTCATTTCAACCACAGTTGGTTGTGCCTATACTCCTGGTCAGTGTGGGTTGCCCGGGTGATGTACACGTGTGTTTTGAGCTACGTATGTAGGGTTGCAAATAGAAAAAAAAAACCTGATACCTCCCCTTATGGGGGCAGTGTGGTGTAGAGTTAATATTCCTCAGTACAGGAATTTCCTTCGATGCATGTTGGCATGTAGTGCGTAAACATGTCAACTACAAGCTGTGGAGAATAATTCATTAGTTGAATGTACGTGTGCTGTGTGGTCTCCTGTAGCCTGGAGCACGCTTTCTCTTCCTTTTTTCTATGTTGACAAAATGATGTCATCGTGAAGAAAAGGAGATGAGTGAGGTCTGGGCTGTGTGAAACTAGCTTCTATGTGAAATGAAGCCGTAATGTGGATCTTTGTCACACTTTTTGTTTTGGCAATTTCTGTTGTTGTATGGGTCGTAGAGTTTTGAAAAATGCTTTTTCTAGCCTGTGTTATTTCTGAGGTCCACATGTATATGTATGTATGTAGATACAGATAATGTCCGCAATGATTATTGTGATGCGTTGTATGATGGTGGTGGTGGTGGTGGTTGTGGTGTGTGTGTGTGTGTGTGTGTGTGTGTGTGTGTGTGTGTGTGTGTGTGTGTGTGTACATGTGTGTGTATTTGCATATACGTTAGTATGCATGTGTTTTCATACATAAATACATACATAACTGCGTACATACATGCCCCACATTGCATCCATCCATCCATTGTATCTTACCACTTTCTATCTGCAGGTCTGTGTGGATAGTGTAGAATCTGCCCTAGCAGCCAAAGATGCTGGAGCCCACAGAGTTGAGCTGTGTAGTGCTCTCAGTGTAGGTGGCCTGACACCAACTGTGGGACTGCTGAAATCGGTGCAGCGAATTGCAGGCACTATGCCTGTGTTCGTTATGATCAGGCCAAGGGATGGAGATTTTCTCTACTCGGACCACGAATTTGACGTAATGAAGGAAGATATTACAGCATTGAAAAGTGTAGGTGCTGATGGCTTTGTGTTTGGTGTTCTCAACTGCAACGGTACACTCAATGTTGAAAGAAATGGGGAACTAGTGCAGCTGGCCCATCCATTCCCTGCTACGTTACATCGAGCGTTTGATATGACATCAAATCTTCAGGAATCACTATCGAAAGGGATTTTGTGTGGTTTTTCCAGAGTGCTTACAAGCGGTGGAGAGCAGACAGTGGAAAAGGGAGCACCTGTTGTGAAAAGCCTTGTGGATGCTGCTAAAGGAAACATTACTGTTATGCCGGGGAGCGGAATAAGTGAGAAAAATGTATCAGATGTGCTGACGTTGACTGGGTGTACAGAGTTTCATTGCTCCGGGAAGGTCAGCGTACCCTCTGAGATGACCTTCAGACGCGACAATGTCAGCATGGGCGGCAAACTCCTACCCTCAGAATACACAAGAATAGTTTCAAGTAAAAACAGATTAATGTGTATTTTAAAACAGGCACAGTCAACATAAATTATATACAAATATTATGCTACTTTCATTACAATACAGTTGAGCCTCTCCATAATGTACCCTGGGTACAATGACCTCCCTGATAGAACAAACATTGACCTTAAAATGTACGCCTATGCATACATTCTATTGTACATAGTCCTGATGTAGTGAACACCCTGCTATAGTGAACCATTTCAGCGGTCCTGAGGCTTTTCGTTATAGAGAGGTTTGACTGTATTATGCATGTGTGAATTTTGTTGTGTTGATTGTTTTGGGTGCTATCAAGTGTCAAGATTCCATCATATCATATTTTGTTAACAATGTCTCCCATTGTGGCCATATCCAATTTAATCTTGGATGCATGTGTTTCCCAGGGCTTCATTAGTATACATTTATCACATGTACGGGTGAGGCGTGGGGTGGGCATGTACACACACACACACACACACACACACACACACACACACACACACACACACACACACACATGCACACACACACACACACACACACACACACACACACACACACACACACACACACACACACACACACACACTTCTCAATTACAGCACACATGCTTAATTATGGAGATATTTGGTTTCACTTCTATACACTCTATTGTAATTTGAAGGAGTACCAAATATTCTAAGAAACACTATGTAGTTGCACCCACCAATTATAATTTAATTTGTTTTAATTGCATAATGCACACTCAATGTTTTGAATGTCTCGACTGAACCACATGAAGTACGAACATTTAATGCAATAAGTATTGATTGCACACGTCATTGTTCTCAGACGATGCCCATCACATCACCAGTATCAGGATGTCTGCTATAGCTGATCCCATCCTTGGTTGCCTAGCTACACAATCATGTCTGCCCCTGACAAAACAAACTACACATGTGGACTTTTTAGGCAGTTGCAATGCAATGCATCCTCGATTCCATCACATGCAATGAGCTCATCACATACAAAATCGACACAGCGGCATAATTAAGTGAAACACTATCCAAAATGCGGACATCCTGCTGGTGCTTGTCATTCCGTCGATGTGCGGTTCCAGTTTCAGTTCTCGAATTAATTATCGAGCACGCGAATGTACGTACTGAATTCCGAGGGGGTCGTTATCTCACACACGGAAGCTGCTGCAGCAAAATAAAGTGGCGTTCTTTAATTGCGACTTATTGCACGCAACGGGATGGAGGACACTGCCATTGCATGGGATATAAAGCCATGGTGTCAAGGGCCCTTCCAGCTAACAGTTAAAGCAGGCACGCGATAGACGATGTTTTATCGAGTAGAGATTCAGACCTTACTTTTGATGGCGCTCTCACTTGCCGTAGCGCTGACTAGTAGTTTTTCGATGCCTCGTTTGACGAGCTACGATCTTCAGATCTGTCCTGAGGAAGGGACGGAACCGCCAAAATTGCCTTGGACCACCGTGGCAATGTCGGGCACTGGGCACAGATGGTTCGATTCTTCGAGGCTGGAAGATCTGGTTCAAGTGGAGACATGCTTCAGTCGCTGCTTCACAAAGGTAACGCCAGAAGGGGGTAATCGTAGAAAAACGTTAATTGCGTGGTGCGTGGTTGGTGGTTATTTGATTAATCTCAATACTAGCTATAGTACTAGCTAAATCGTTTACTTATTTGCTGGAGTGATCATGCCATTGAGTTGCATTACTGTATACTTAGTCTATGTTTACTGAATGAGACAATAGTCTAAGATGGTATCCCTGCATAGCACAATCACTGTCACTGTGATTTGGCATTCATGGTATACACGGTAGTCTACCTGGTCCAATATTACTCAAATTTTAAATTGGTTCAGTTAATTTGCAGAGTCTGTATATACAAGATCATAGATCAGAATCTTCTTTAGTTGTCATGCTACATTATGATGGTGAATGTACCCGTAACCGAAAGGCTATTTTGTAACATATTGGAGCATCATGTTCTAGACTGAATCAATTGAATATAGTCTTGTATAATATTATATAACCATTTGATATGGTTAGAAAGGATGTAGGATTGACACAGGATCGTGCAAAAAGGCTTTATCATAAAAGGATCCTCCAAAAACAAGGATAAGTTGCAAAACTGGTACAGGGCTAGGTGGGCAAAGGGCAAGACAGGCATAGCAAAGGCTAAACGGGCATAGGGCTACACATACACAAGGCTAGACAGAGTTTAGTTGGACTGAGTGCACACCATGCAAATTCCTTCATCCTGCATGTGCAGCACATTATACGTATGTGCTATGCCTGATAACTTTGATTAAACGTTTTGTCCTGTTCTCTGCTCCAGTACACTATTCCAGGCAGCAGAAATAATTCAGGTGTGGATGACTGTCATCAGGACGAACTTCCCAACTTGAATGTGAGGATACTCTCTGTGGCAATTCATACGTACTTGCTGCTGCTAAGTGTGTTAATGTACAAGCATGCTGGACACAATATAGTTCATGTGTGTGTCCACTTCATGTATAACAACTTATCACAGCTAGTATTTGTGCTGGTATAATTATACTAACAAAATGTGATTGTCATCATGTCACATTTCACATGACTACCCTGCATAAAACTGTTATACAGTCACTATAACTGTTCAGCATGCACTGGCTAGTTGCTGCACTGATATACGACTGTATACTTTGAATTTTTTCACAGACAATGGTTTGCTATGGTATGTGCGTGATCCATTCCAACACCACAATCAGTCCTTCCTTGAATAACATCGTTTCCTTGAGCAGATCATGTACTGGCTTGTGTTCAAGTTCTTCAGCTGTGAGTATACCGTTGGAATTATAAGAGATGTGAAGCTATTAATTTTAAATTGATTGCAATCTATTAAGTATTAAAAATTTAATGTTCATTCGTGCAGTTTGTAGGGTTTTTTTGCAAGCCATGCATACAGTCACGATCACTTATAGAATAGTACTCACGAGAGATATAAAACAGTGAGATTGAATTGAATTGAAATATCTGATTAATCCGGCTGTATTGTTGGTCCATGCAGGACTGTATGTGTTTGCCGAATGCAATATGTAAACCAGGTGTCGGATCAGTTTACTATGATGTATACGTAAACATTAAATTTATGGTTGTTTTTGTAAATGAGGTGTTACTGGATAAACACAAGTTTTGTATAAGTCTGTTTCAGATAGACCAAATCTCACTGTGCTTTGTAGCTGCCTGGTTGGGTAAAGTTTGATACATGCATGTGCAGTATACATCACATATTGTGTACATAATATTATTTTTATGTGTTTATATGTGTGTACATGCCGATTATACATTGGCATACATGGTATATTATATAATATATACAATAATGAATTATACTATACTATGTTGGTATACACATGATGTCAGACATCTCCCTTTTAGCACAGTATATAGTATAGTACCCATTCATTTCTGACTGTGTATTAAATTTTGTGCATAGTGCAATGTGATCACGTAATGCTGTGTGGATACGTGCATAATATTATAATCATTATTGCTGTCATACGTTGTACGTACCTCACAGAGAAGTCCTACTAGGTGAACCTACTGCTCCTGTGGGTTCCGTGTGCTATATTAGGGAGGGTGTGAGGGCAAATGTATTTCATTTCACCGGTATAGGCATCGGTGCACTGGGGTTGTTATTCATCACTGGATTCTATTTCATGGAATTTATTTAATGGAATCCACTACCCAGCAAAGGGGGACTTACAGCCACCTCCTGCTGTGTGTCCTTTTTTTCAGTTACTTGGCTTACACTTCTCAATGTATGTATGCATTCATATTTTGTGTGTGTGTGTGTGTGTGTGTGTGTGTGTGTGTGTGTGTGTGTGTGTGTGTGTGCATGGGTGTGTGCAATGTTATGTCTGTATGCACAATTGTGAGTAATTTAGTACATAGTATTCAATGTGTGTGCAAACGTGGGCATTTGGGCATGTGTGTGTAAATTTAGGTTGAATTGTGGACTTCACACCTGTGGATGGTCCTAGAAATTTCCTCATTTATTTCTGGGCTATCTGTGATCTGCTGAACCAGGAAAATGGGGTCACCTCTGTTCCAAGGTCACGGATAGTCCCATGGACTGTTCCACAACCCACTACATAATATATGTGTATGAGAGCGCTGTAATAATTATGACATATAGTGTGTGTGCATGCATGTGTGTGTGTATGTGTGTGTCTGTGTGTGTCTGTGTGTGTGTACGTAAGTGTGCATGTACATGTGTGTGTGTGTGTGTGTGTGTGTGTGTGTGTGTGTGTGTGTGTGTGTGTGTGTGTGTGTGTGTGTGTGTGTGTGTGTGTGTGTGTGTGTGTGTGTGTGTGAATGTGTTTGTGTGTACGTATGTGTGTGTGTGTGTGTATGTGTGAGTGTGTGTACGTATATGCTTGTGCGTGTACAGGCATACATGCATACAAGTGTGTGTGTGCATGCATACATGTGTACGTGTGTGTGAGTTTCTGTGCAGGAGTGCATTCTTGTGTGAGGGGCCGGTCTATATATAGTGGACAAATAAAGAGAGGATGTATATACACATACTGTCCTCCTACACGTGTTCGCGCACCATAGTAGCTAATTATAGAAGTGGATTACATCATATTGTATAATTCCTCATTCATGTTTTTAGACTATAATAATAATTGATTCTACTTCTACAGATACATCAGCTCTGCAGACTGGTAATGGACTGTGATGGAGCCACAGTACTCAATGCATGTCAAGACTTGTTATGCTCGACTATGTGCGAAGGAACACAAGATTTGGCCCTTACAAATACCTGTGAGATATGGTTATATCGTACATAGACGCTAATTTTCACGGGGTGTATACTTCATGATTGAAGAACTTGCATTAATTTGTGACTTTATTTTTGCAAATGGACCAGTCCCTAATAATAGTAAATGTATCTAACCAAATCTTTGCGAATGAATTTTTAGCGGACGTAGGCTTATTCGTAAAATGTACAAAAATATGTTCCCGTGAAAATTTACACCTATAGGATATAGAACTTCTTAGAAATACACACTCTTTGAATGATCCAATTTTGAGTATGAGCACACAAAGTGTGGACTGGTTTGTGTGACCTGGACACCCACATGCATGTACACACTCATGTATCCAAAATTCACACACACACACACATGTAATGACACCTATCTCCTCTCGCATGTGATGCATACTATATGTAGCATGTACATACAATCACCATCCACCCACACCTGCCCATCCATCACCTACACATACATACATACACAAGGTCGTTCATGTGCATCCATGTATATACAGTATAAAACCTGCCTATAACGACCACTCAATGGATGAAGTAATTGTGGTCTCTGTAGACAGGTGGTCCTTGTACAGAGGTGCTTTAATACAACTGAAGTGGACAATGAGCCAACCTGTCATGGTCTCTATAGACAAGTGGTCTTTATATGCTAGTGGTCCACTGTAATGCTCTGTGTGTAGTATAGGCATTTTTACACTTTCTGCAATAGCATTCACTCATAACCTGTTATAGATTAATTTTACATAAATTATAATTTATTCTTCAGAGTTGTCAATCATATTAGCTATATTAAATCTTTTGTTCCATAAATCAGTATTTTACTCCATCTTCTATATATCTCCCAGCAACATTGATGAACCTAGGCTCCAGTCACCAAGTTACACTTGATCCTGTTGGAGATTCTGAGGGTTCCATGAGGTACACCATCACTGGTGGTAGTAGCTCAGAACATGCATTGCAAAACACGTGGCAGTTTGGAATCGTATGGAAAGTGGAATTTCAAAATGGCTCTGAAGTGTATGTTTCCCAGGTAACATTCCTTGCATGGCTGCACATGCATGAATTTTCCCATATACCAATTCACTCATGCAATGAATTGCTGCATCTATGTTTCCTTAGCACTTACCCCTACTGGACCACAGTGTAACACCAAGAACTGATCGAGGAGCACCTCAACAGTACACGTACATTTCACTCCCAATCATCCATGGGAGCAATTCCTACAGGTTGTACTATTCCCTGGTCGGACCGCAAGGAGGGGGATCTCACTTTGTCCTGCTCAATACCAGCAATGCAAGTCTGTTTGATTGTGAATGTGAGTACACGCTAGCCACAAGACTAGCAGCAATGTCTTTGAGAAATACATGCCTATAGCTAAAAATAGTATTTTTGGGTTTCTTTATTTCATATGACAGTGAAACTTGTGTCACTGGACCGTGTGAGTAGTTGTGCTCTCTATAGACAAGTGGTCCTTATGTAGAGGTGTAACAGTATTGCTTTACTGGTTCCTGGACTAGTGAATTGAGGTCTCTGTAGACATGCAGGTGGTCCTTCTATACCGGTGGTCCTTAAGACAGGTTTTACAGTAACTGTTACAGTAGTGCATACATACAATTTGTACTCTTCAAACTTACCTCAAAGGAATTGCAACACTAGTACTCATGATGCATTTTTTAAGTTTTATTTCATGCAAATTTTACTAAATTCCTTTTAGCTAATGGATTCTGTGTACAACCTCCGGAGAACATGACCATTGACCTTGAATTAAGATCAACTGAAAATCCTCACATAAGAGGAGTGGAGCTGTGGAGTTTAATACAGGCCAAGTATAGTCCCAGTAAGCCTGGTGCATGTTTTATATGAATAGTAATCATACCCCTTTAACTGTCACATGGTTATATATTCAGGGTTTTCATGATCACGGATTGGAAGCCATCCGTGAAAGTTTACACCCTCAAATTTAGATCAGGCTCCTGTATGGGCAATGGTAAAGTATGGCCACCCATACAAAAATGCTATAAAATCGCCAAAATCCAAGATCTGCAAAAGATTCACCCAGCAACAATATAGATGCATACAGTACTATTCCACCTCCCAAAAAATCACTCGTTGACAGAAACTCCCTTCATAGCATGTACTGTATATTATTATATTACACAAATTTATACTTAAAAGACACTAAATGGTTAGTATAGATGATTACAAACAACCAGCTATATGTATTACTGTAACAACAGTGTTTGTATCCATACTTACAGATCATAATTTGATACAAAATTACTGCATAAAGACTTTCGGATGTATTCCTGAAGAGCCAAACTTTGGTGGAGTTGTCTGCCAATGGAGAATGATCTCCACATCAAGTGTAATAGATTTCAATGCAAAGGTACAATATGTAATTTTGTATTATTATGGCCCTTTAATAATTTATTATAATTATGTGTGCTATTATACATACATGTATACATACGTACATACATACATACATATGTACATACATATGCACATACATACATACATACATACATACATACATACATACATAGACGTACCGGAACACTACTCTATCGATCAGCACATGCTGCATGATAATCATACAATATTATACTCTATCATGTTTGTGAATTTCCAAATTCAATAATAATATATTTCGTCCATTCATTCCTGGTATGTACTCATTGTTAACACAGACTGTACCTTCCATGTGTTGATGTACTATAGGAGCATAAACAACACATCGATACACCTCATGCATGCATGCTCCCATTTCACTCCTCAGAATGGATCCCTATCACTGGCAGCAGTTTTAATTGAAGATAATGGAAGGTCTGAAAGTAACTTTATTGCCGTGAGTCAACTGCAAAACAGTAAGCATTAAATTTACCACATTAATTATCACGCAAGGCCTAATTATTATATGATATACGATTGAATGCAAGAACTATATTACATATGTACTATAAAAATTTCATCAAACTGAATCTTGTGAAAATGACCTCTCGCAACACTGTCCAAATTACTAGTTATATTATGATATAGTGTGTTGTTATGGAAAGAAAAAGAAATCAAAACACTTTGAATCATGATCATCCATGTATAGAATAGTTGGAGCAAATGCACTCTTATGTACCATCCAATAAAGAGCAGTATGCACTCCCCGCATACAGTTGTGTATATTTTCAAAACTTCCAATGATTTATCAAAAGTATAATTATATGTCATTGAAAGGGCCGGCAGACTGTCAACACCCAACTCTTTTGCCCGTGTAGGTTTATGCCACATCACATGGCAACTGTATGCTGGGTGGAGATGTACCTCGATATGCCAGCTGGCTTCATATCAGGCCAGGTGAGTCGGTATACATGCATGGGAATGGTGGAGGTTGGGATAACTTGCATGCCATATGGCTGATTTTCTGATATTTTCCGATCCCCTAGTGTATGGGTTTCTTGGTATGCATGTGGGGAGATTATTATCGTAGCATGCACAGTGGAACCTTTGATAATGGACTCTCCCAAATAAGGACGCAGTACAATAAACTTCTGTAGAAAGGACACAGGTTGAGGTCCTAAAATTATTCTTCTATTATATGGTTCTTATAAATGTTGCTCCTTCCAAAGAGGACAACCTCCTCACAAAGAACAAATGGAGCTGTCCCAAAGTGTCCTTTATTTGGAGGTTCCACTGTACATAAATATCAATTATTACAAGAGTAAATCATAATTTACCTGTCTCCCTTCTCCACAGTTGCCTGTTCTAGAGGCATTATTGCAACATACTCTCCAACGATTGATCAGTTTCCTAATACCAGAACAGGACTGGACCATTTCAGGGCTACATTCAATGTGACAAATACGGAACACCTGGTAGCCTATATGCCCTACATTCTGTACGCCATGGTAAAACACACAGTCAGGCTCAGTGAATGTAAAGATGAGGTTAGAGCAATAAACCGAGTGCATACATGTACTGTCATTGTGATAGTTTGCATATGGCATTGTTTGGGTGGGTGTGTTGGGTGTACCTCTGCATTATAGGCATATATGTTAATCTCCACAACTACTATAATGTATTATGTTTTTTTCATGTACCTGTTACTGTGGTATACTGCATATTATTGTGTACGTGGGAGTGGGTGCGTGGGGGCTACATGCAGGCATATTCACGCATATGTGCATGTGCTTGATTGTGTGTGCACATGATGCAGGAGTAGTATAATCATAACACAATATTGACAGTGTGTGCATGTTAATAAGCATTAATTATATAGA
This sequence comes from Halisarca cf. caerulea, assembly GCA_963170055.1. Taxonomy (NCBI): domain Eukaryota; kingdom Metazoa; phylum Porifera; class Demospongiae; order Chondrillida; family Halisarcidae; genus Halisarca; species Halisarca cf. caerulea. Next base: position 1,712,778 of record CAUJGJ010000487.1, read on the forward strand.
AATTTGAATAATGTTTCTAATGATAATACAGTAGAACCTCCATAATCCGACACTCTGTGGGGAGATAAGTTATGTCAGATTACAGAGATTGCCTGGTTATCAAGTGGCTCTTAGCATACTGTAGCATAATAACCATACCTCAAACATGGTCAGATTAGAGAGAATGTTGGATTATAGAGGTGTACATGGGTTACAGAGGTTCCACTGTACAGTGGAATCCACTTATAACACAAACTTGCTTAACGTGAAATTTTGGTTAACATGAGCGTAGAAAATGGCCTCTGCAACGCTCCTAGTATTCGTATTTGTTCTGATAACATGAAATTCTGATAACATGAACACTTTTCATCAGTCCCTTGAGTTTCGTGTTAAGTGGGTTCCACTGCATTATGTTAGATTACCGATTTTCAATGAAATCTATTGAGATATTTATTCAGAGTTTTCCTTTCTTCAGACAATAATCGGGAATTACAATATTTCCAGTCAGTGTAGTAAGTATTCAATTGACTGGGCATACCTCAATGGTGAATGCTGTGCGCTTGATCATGGCGGATTTCCTCCTGGAGAGGCTTACCATTTTATAGTAAGTGAATTCGGTTGATGTGTAGGTTTTTAATTATCAGTATTTAGGGGGAATTTTATTGTAAACAATGCTAAATTTTCAACAATAATAAATGAATCAGAATCTTCTTTTATTTCAAAAGGTATACTTTGAACCCTTGAATAGTCGCTTGGCAAATCATCTGGGAAAAAGATACACATTTAATGTTGAAGGTGAGTCTGACTCGCCAAGATTGAATTATTTTTCAAGCTAACCTCGTCTGCCATCACTGTACAGCAAGTCTGCATGCATGTGTTATGTGTTAGATACATTTCTGATGGTGAATTATTTAATTTGCAGCAGTACATGGTAGCAACAATCAGTGCAGTTTACGGCCACGTGCAGTCTAGTATGTATTGTTGGTCCCAAAGCGTCCTCAAAATTTCTGTATTATCTGCTTATGTATTCATGTCAGTAATTGACAATTATTTGTAATTATTACACTCATTGTTTGTTAAATTTTATTACATGCTTTGGCGGTCCCAAATAATAGCACAGAGCACTTGTAAATCATAATTACATAATTACATAATTACAGCATGCAGTATGGTACCAGATGCACAGATGGATGAATAATTGAAAAATAATTATAAGCATTATCATGCACACCTTCCATGCAATTGTTCCCTTTCATGGGAATTCTTCAGATCTGTGAAGATCTGATAAGCTTAAGAATATGAAATCCATATTATCACGTTTTTGTTTCTCACTCCAGCCCGCTCACCTACTCCAGTTCGTAATCTGAGTGCTAAGGCGGTGCTCCTGTTAGGAGATGGAGCTTTGCAAGTCAATCTATCATGGCTGGAGCCTCTAGAACTGAACGGTGCAGAAATGTACTTCGTTGTTATTTTTGATCAAAACTTCCAGTGGACAAGGAATATAAGTGTGGTAAGATTACAGTTTGTCATTGTGGTGTAATATAGAGCAAAATGTCTTAAAGCTTTAAACACTGAACTGCATGCATGGGAGCATGTACTAATCATGCCAGCTTGTTCGATGTGCGTGGTTTACATGTACAGTTGAACCTCTCCACAAGGAACCCTGGACACAACTACTAGATCCTTGATATAACAAACATAGACCTTAGAAAAATGTACACATAATATATATATCGTAAGTGAACCCTGACATATGGTAGTGAACACCCTGAACATATATTTATAATGTCATTGAATCTTTTAGGAGACCTGAGGCAGTTCATTATAGAGAGGTTTGTGTAGTAATTATGCAATTATCCCAACGGTATTGTACAGTATATTCTGCTTATAGTCTTACTTACATAGTTTAATGACTTGATTTCTGATAAAGGTACCAACTAATGAGATGAACGTAACCTGGTCTGAAGTTCTACCGCTGGGGAACAACGAACCTCAGTCCTTGTATACTGTGCAGGTAAGACACACCAGCACCTACTCATTCAGCTACAACTCACGCATCCAGCTAGGGCCACCCTTGCATTGAGGATTTTGGGTGTGTGCCTATTTATAGTACATGTCATAATATTATACTGTTACGATAACAGAATTGCATGATTTTGTTTCACTCTTATTTGTGAATCTACTGTTCAGTATTTTTGTAGGTTTCTGTAGGTTCCCAGTGGGGTAGAAGTGATGATGTTGAGAGGAATATTACAGTAAATGGTACAACTGCAACTCAACCGTCCGATCCTATAGGTTTGTGCTACATTGTGTGGTGTTGTGCATGTGCAGCTATGCATGCGGGCAACTGTACATAAGTGTGTGTGTGTGTGTGTGTGTGTGTGTGTGTGTGTGTGTGTGTGTGTGTGTGTGTGTGCGTGTGCGTATGTGTGTGCATGTGTGTGTGTGTGTGTGCATGCGCGCACATACGCATCCGAGCATGTGCACATGTGTGCATGCATATGTGTACATGAGTCTATTTATATAATGTCCATGAAAGCAGTTACAATGTTAACTTTGTTCTGGAAACTTTGCATACATTGGTGTGCATGTGCATACATTGCCTGATATGTGCATACATTGCCTGATATGTGCATACATTGGTATATGTACATACATTGATATGTTCATACGTTGGCATGTGCAAATTATTTCTAAACTGCCAAAAATCATTACAAATAGTCTTTTGTTTAGTGGTGACTGCATAAATTGATTTCTTTGTCATGCACAAGTCGTTGTACTCCATTTTTGTCTTTTTCAGATCAGGTTACCCTGGCATTGATTATTGCCATACCTACGGCTCTCCTCCTCCTGATACCTGTGTGTGTTGCAATGGTCCTGTCTTACCTCTGTGCACTGCGCCACATGAAGGTTAGCCTGCAGGCATAATATAATGGTATTGCATATATTATTGGACAATATTATATATATATATATATATATACATAAATGATTAAAATTAAAATTAATTGTAGGAAAAGTAATAATCACCACCAATACAGATAATAATAATAATAATACATTATAATACGATGATTAAATATGCACGGAAATTAAAAGTGTATGTCATGTGAGGCCAATAAAGAAAATTTTGATCAATGGTGACTACAATTATGTGGGAATCTGTCCCTCCACAACACATTGGGAGATTGATGGTGGAGCATTGTTGGAGTGGATGGAGTGGCATCCTGGAAGGCACATGATGGCCGATCTAGTGAGGGCAAAACCAAGACGATACAAACGATATAAACCATATCTACCTAATATATATATATATATATATATATATATATATATATTAAAGTTAAGACAGTGTCACTGAGTATGTATATTGTTATAACTTATTGACAATGAATGCAATAACTAGTAGAGAAACAAATCCAAACTGCATTTTCTGTAAATATTTAGCCCATTTGCGTATATGTACGTATATATTTCGTATTCCTACAGATTTGAGTTGGTGGAAAATTAAGTGGTCAGTCCTGACTGGCCCAATTGGTTCCTATGCCTATGATATCCGTACGCATATAAGTATTGGCTGTATCCCTCCCAAGTGGGATGTATCTGATCACACTTTTCCTTAATCAACCGAGTGTGCCAGCCGAGGATGATCAAAGAAAAGTGTGATTGTATGGCTGCACATCCCGCTTGGGAATGATACAACTAACTTGTGTCATGGGATGGTACTAATGAATTTGTCCCATACATTGGCCTATGATCTTGCGTAATGGTGAGAGGTCAAGGAAAATGAAGTTGATTGTTTGTCAGGACTTCTTTATGACTTGATTACAAGTGTGGTGTAGAGCTGACCCCTTAATTGCAAGTGTGCTATATAGCAAATCAAAAGTGGTTTGTAGAGCTTTTATAGACCACTTTTTTCCTATGATCTACCTACTCACCATGACACAAACATATATACAGTACACATACATATGTGCATGCAGGTGCATGCATGAACACATACATACACATAGGCATGTAAATGTGTATAATATAAGCATAACCATGCGTTTCCAATAGTGTTTATGCATACACACAGCCCTGACATGTGTGTATACGTGTATTCATCTGTTTTGACCATGCATACATACAGTATTTTACACATGCAGACATATACAGTGGAGCCTCTGATAGTAGATTCTCTCTAATAAGGACACAGTACAATAAACCTCTCTACAAAGGACAAGACTCGAGGTCCCAAAACACTTCCTATATAGTTCTAACCACATTTGGCACCTCCCAAAGATGAAAACCTCTCTACAAAGAACGAATCAGCTTAAATTATGTTGCCATCAAAGTGTCCATTATTCGGAGGTTCCACTGTAGTACGTCCCTTGCTTTGTGTAACGGTGTGTAATACAAACCAATGTTAATTCTTAGAAACCCCAGTTAATTGAACTTGATGTGGAGGTAAAATCGAACACATTCGAGCTCTTGGAAGGGGACCTTTGGGAGATGAGTCCAAGTTACATTGTGCTGAGTGAATCAATTGGAGAAGGGCAGTTTGGGGAAGTGTTCAAGGCAACAATTTGTGGAGGTGGTGGAGACGACTTGCAAGATGACTCCATTTTACCTCAAATTGCTGCTGTGAAGATTCTGTCTAGTGAGTTGCAATCGTCTACATCTCATGCAGCAAACTAAACGTGCACAAGTCCATCTTGGCTAGTAATAATCTACCTTATGGTAATACCTAACCCTTTTCACAATGTTGTAATCTAAAACTTACTTATCATTCACATAGTACATGGATTGCAAGCATATGTGGAAGAAATGGTTGGCTATAAGCCAGACTTTATCTGAAATGAACTATATCAATATAATATTATTATGGTATATACAATGTGGTATCCTGTGGATTGTATGTGTACGTGTGTGATTTCAGAATGTAAGTGTGTGGTTTAAACATCTGCCCCCCAGCCAGTGGGTATGTATATATGTAAAGTGCCATACCTACTGTCTAGTATACAGTAAAAATGCAAGTATAGTGTACCTCTCTGTAACGGACACTTTGGGACCTGAAAACCAGTTTGTTGTACAGAGGTTTCCACTATTCAGAAGTTATTTTACACGCATAGCAATCTACCTGGACCCACAAAAGTAGTCTGCTATAGAGAGGTTTTCACTATTAAGGGAGTTTGTTACAAGGGGTTCCACTGTGTATGCTTACATGGACCAATTTCCAATGTGTATTTTTCATGACTCAATATGTATGTGTGGGACTGTTGGGGACAGATCTGAATGGCAGCATATGTATATATATATAATACAAATACATAAATTACTGTATGTATATATACGCAGTTCACAAATTCCCAATGCCACTCCTCCTGTATGTACAGTATCTACCTCTGTACATATAAACATGTACATTCTCCAGATATCCGTTGTTACATGATTGATTGCATATTCCTTCACTGTTAGATGAATGTGAGGAGGAGAAGGAAGGGTTTCTGAAGGAGATAAAGACCATGAAGCTTGTGACGACTACAGATTGTCCTCATGTGGTGAAGATGGTAGGCTGTTGCACACTGCAGGAGCCCTATGCACTGATCCTGGAGTACATGAGATATGGGGACCTCTTGGAGTTTTTGAGGTACACAAGAGATAGGGTAAGTGAATGTACCATGAGGATCATATTGAATATTGAAACACATGCACACACACACACACACACACACACACACACACACACACACACACACACACACACACACACACACACACACACACACACACACACTCATAAACACATACATATGCCACGCACACACATGCACACGCACACACACGCACACATGCACACGTACACACACACGTACACACACACACGTACACACACACACACACACACACACACACACACAAGTATATACACACACAAATATATTCAATTTTAAACATGACACATTTCAACTTCGAATTCTGTTTTGCTATACTCAGCTGAAATGTGAATGGCTGCAGTCCACCTCTAACGGCCAGTACCAAGAAACTCCCAATCATGAGGACAAAGTGGGAGAAAGTATGTATGAAGGATTGGAATGGTGCTCCCCCACTCATGCTCTGAGAATGATGCACCACATCGCGACTGGAATGGTGAGACCTGCACCATTATATGGCATGATCTCTGCCCAGTTCTCTGTGTAGTGTAGTGAAGTAGGTTAGGGCCAGGGTATCATTATTTAGACTTGGAAGTCTCTAGCCATTCCTACAACCACTGCCTTTAACAGGACAATATTGTTCAACCACATTGGAAATCCCTCGCATTAACATGTACATTTAAGCCCCCTGAAATAAGGACACCTCCACCTACAGGACAGTTTACTGTGGTCCCAATGGTGTCCTTACTATGGAGGTTCACTGTAGTCCTCAATAGTATGTGAGGTAGGTATGGTATTAATGCCGCTAACTACATTTGCCATATATAGCCGCCTGAACAAACAAGTTAAACATTGTGTGTACATGAAGCATGGGTGTGGAAATAAACGTGTGAACATCCGAAATGTGCGCACTCTGTTGGTAGTGTGATTTGCGGCATTCTCTGCACATTGACACACACAAAGAGGTGTGCATGAATGTACTCAATCCAGCTTTCACATGACTGTGGGCATGCAGGCCTGTAGCCAGGGGGGGGGGGGGTTCGTTGGGTCGGACAAACCCCCCCCCCCCCTTAAGAATCACCAAACAACAAAAAATAAGTCTAAAAGGGTTTTAAAGGAGTATGTAGCCTTATCGAGACCCACTAGGCACATATTCCCTTTGTTTCGTTGCTCTGTTATCACTAAATGCTACCCAGAATGCTACCTGATTGCAATTGGCCTCCATTTTGTGATTATGTCATTTACCATCATAGTGACATTTTGTACAATGTATTCTGTAACTCGTTTGCACTGTGGATAGTTGAGGGTATTTTGCTAGGGGGTCAATGTATAATGTGTGTGTGTGTGTGTGTGTGTGTGTGTGTGTGTGTGTGTGCATGCACGCATGCACGCGTGCATGTGAAGGGGGATTGCGGAAATCTGAAATGTAACCCCCCTCTGGAAAATCCTGTCTACGGGCTTGGCATGTGTGATGTAAGCATAGCAATTGCAAGTGTGCATGTTTGAACAAATGATAAGCATTGTGATCGTCATGTACCTGCACTTGTATTGGTACCGTAACATACATGGGAAATATGGATGAACATTGTGTGAAATCGGTCTAAATTCAATACTTTGCAGTTTATTTTGTGATGTCAGTGTTTCTCATTATCACATGCACATGCACACTTGTTTGCAAATTTTGGATGGACACTAACTGGTCAATGTGAACCTGCTGTGCCTCTAAATTTCAGTACTTTGAATGTTGCCAACCAATGAAAGTGTGAATCTTATGCATGAAGACACGACTTGGGTTGTAGCTACACTTTATTCCATGCAACCGCAAAAGCTTGTGACCAATTCACGCTATATAGGGTCACCACACACCGTCAGTTATGCGTAATGTTATGACTGGCAGCATGCACTTTGTATGCCTTCTTTGGTAAACAATTTTCCCATACAGTCGAACCTCTCTAATCCAACACTCAGTAGGACCCAAGAATAATGTCAGATTAGGACGTTGTCGGATACAGAATGGCTCGTGTATATACCATATTTTAATATGATGACTGTACCTCACTAGACAGTCAGATTAGAGAGAATATCAGCCTATCGGAGGTATTGGATTAGAGAGGTTTCACTGTAAATGAATACGTCCCTTCTCTCATATAAACACAAGCTGTAATCATATAATAAATAGCACCTCTATAAACCGTCATTCCCCTAAACCAGTCAAGATTCTCTGGCACTGACCATTTATTTACCATACAAACTGACCTCTATAATCCAGCAACCTGCTAATCCACGTCACTTTTGATAACACTACAGTGTTCTCCCCAGGTATATTAAGGCATGTCGGTCCAACATGCCTTCTTTACTAAAATTTTATACTCTTTGTAGGAAAAACATTAAAAATCTATGTTTAGTACATCATGCTATTGCCCAAAACTGAGGCTGCAAGTAATTTGTGATGTATTGTGTGTATACATACGTACGTGTGTGTATACGTATATGGTGATATGTATGTATACATGTACGTATGTATGTACGTATTCAACAGGCCTGAAATAATTTCTGGGGAGAACACTGCACTAGTTATGAACACAGTTTACACCTGCTAATCCAGCACTGTTTTACATTCCCCAATGGGTGCCGGATTAGACAGGTTTCACTGTATGTACAGTAGAACCTCGTTAGTAAGTGCACTGTTAATGCATGAGTATACCTGTTTAGGAAGTACAAGGATATGATACCCCAGCTTATAACCCATTATGCTAATCTATATGGTTAGCAAGTACTACTGATAGTGAGTAGCAATTTGGAGGGTCCCCAGGTGTACTCACTAACGAGGTTTGACTGTATTGTACACCAGATAGCAAGCAATAGCACTGACATTAGTATACATGTAACTATGTACTGTATGTGTTGGGAGCTCAAAGATGTACAAAACGGAAATAAAACTTTGCGAAGCCTTCCTCAACAATGGCTGATTCTGCGCTACGGTTATAAACTTGGTCAGTTTGACGTTTCCTGTAGGAATACGGAAGCGAAACTTGCTCACATGACTGATACATCATTGTAGCTTAATATAGTAACAAAAACTCGATTTCGAAAAAAAATTGGTTTGGGTACCTTTTCGCTGCGCACGTCACTTTTGCTAACACTAGTTATGAACACAGTTTACACCTTGCTATATTCCCAGACCCAATATTACTTGTGGGTCTGGGAACAAGATGATGTTACAAATGATGGTCAGACAGTCATCACGGCCTACGTATGTATTTAGTGACTCAAAAAAAATAAATTACATTCCATCTCTTCTTTAATTGTCGAATGTAAGGATTGATTAACAAAATTTCAGATATGTATGTTATAGGCCTTGGAACAAGATGCATTGAGATCCAAACAGAGAAATGAGACTGCAAAGTAGCCCAAGATTTGAGCATTCGTTGGCGTTTTGCTCAGCTGTCTTTGAACATTCTTTGGCGTTTTGCTCAGCTGTCTTTTGAACATTCTTTGGTGTTTTGCTCAACTGTCTGTTCTCTGACTGCACCAATTCAGGGCTTATCAGGCAGTGTACACATATCTGAGTAGCTTCTCACTGTGGATGTGCTCTTCAGTCTTGAAATAGAGCCACAAGTTGAGAATATCGTTTCTGGGCCAAAAGGTTGAATGTTACCCTACAAAATGTGTGGGTGACCTCACATGTACTCCTGTTGGCTGGTGACAGAAAAAAATATCATTGCTATAAACTGCTCAGCAATTGCACGCACATACATATTAGCCATGTTGATGCACACACACATATAAGCTTAGGTTGAAATGCACAATGTCATACATACAGATATGTATGTACACAATGTCATGTTATATATGCACATACATACACACATGCATTATAAACAAAAGCATGTACAGTGAAACCTCTCTAATCCGACATTCTCTCTAATCTGACTGTCTAGTGAGGTGCAGTCACCATATTGAAGTATGATAAGAGCCATTCCATAATCCGACAACTTCCTGATCCGAGAGATGTTATTCTCGGGTCCTATCGAGTGTCGGATTAGAGAGGTTTCACTGTATGCATATATTTAAATCACTCCATGAGGTATTGTATAAATATATGTCACCACAAAAATAATACTCTGCGTGTACAATTCGTATATGTACATTCCCCAGAAATGCTTGTCAGACTTAGGAGTTATTCATAGAGACTTGGCTTGTCGCAATATCTTGTTGGGAGAGAATATGGAAGTAAAAATATCTGATTTTGGACTGTCGAGGGAAAATGGAGTGTATATCAAGACCACAACTGGAAAGTTACCACTG
>CAUJGJ010000487.1:1727700-1757700 GCA_963170055.1 Halisarca cf. caerulea
AGCAACACCCACTTGATCTAGCTGGCTAACTATATTCATATGCACTCCATGTGTGGCAAGTTCTTATAGCAAGAATGCGTAACCATGCATTCCAAATGCAAGCCTGCTCATGAGGCCCCGCCTCCTCAGCTCCCATGCAGGGCTGATAATCACATGACCTGGATAGATACTGTATAATAATGTCTAACATTATTGCTATGAATAATACATTTCATGACTGTCTGCAACACATAACTGACCAGTGGAAACCAGTTTCCACAACTCTCAGGGAGTGCCATATATGGTCAAAACTTGCAGTATACCAGGACCAATCCAATGGTACAAACTCAACACTGCAGCTGCAGCTTCTGACTTCAAACTAGCTAACAGAAAGGTATCAGCCAACAAGAGCCCATCAGCTATGAGGACTGCTACAGTTATCATCATTGCTTTGCTTGTGGCCTTCTCTACTATCAGCAACTTAGTGAAAGGTGAGGATACAAATATATTATTCTTACGTATAATATTATACAAGAATAACCACAAAGTAATCAATGTTGCAATTTAAAGTGCACATCAAAAAAAATCCATGGAGTTGCACTTGGTTAGTAGGTACATCATCAAGGTTCTCAAGCACTTTCTACTGTAAGTGTGATATAGGCAGTATATACTGTCCATGGTAGCATAGATACTAGTATCTATGATGGTATGTAGGGAACTTGAGAGTAAGGTATACTTTCTACCCTGGAGTATATACCACACCAGGTACACTTACTAACCATGTAAGCTGGCATATCGGTATAATATCAACCCATGCACAACATGCTGTGTAAAGAATGGGTGTGGTAAAATCTAAATTTTTGCATGCTCTCTCCTTAAGCTGCACCAAGAGATGGTAGAGATGGCAGAGATGGTCTACCAGGTGTACCAGGTGCTACAGGAACTCCTGGGAGAGATGGTCGTGATGGAGAGAAAGGAGACAAGGGAGACATTGGTCTTCCTGGAGAGAAAGGCCATACTGGAGGTCCTCCTGGTGCAACAGGACCACAAGGACCCCGAGGACTGACAGGACAGCCAGGACAGGCTGGAACACCAGGAGCTAAAGGAGAACCAGGGGCAACTACTGGAGGAGGAGCAGTGTATGTCAGGTGGGGTAGAACCATCTGTCCCAACGTACCAGGAACAGAGGTAGTCTATGAAGGGATTGCTGCTGGAAGCTGGTTCACCCATTCTGGAGGTGGCTCCAATTACCTTTGTCTACCAAAAGATCCCAAATATTCAAGCTACCGACCAGGAGTACAGGGTTATAGTCCAATCTATGGAGCTGAGTATGAAACATATGACCAACCACCTCTAGGACATGTATATAATCACAACGTCCCCTGTGCTGTTTGCTGTACTTCTAGATCCAAGCTCTTCATGCTACCAGGGAAGAACACTTGCCCAACAACCTGGACACTGGAGTACTCCGGATATCTTATGACAGAATACTACACTACACACACCAAGAAAACTTATGAATGTATTGACAAAGATCCTGAATCCATTCCAGGCAGCAGTGCTGATACAAATGGTGCACTGTTCTATCATGTTGAGGCTAAATGTACTGGGATCCCATGTCCACCCTACGATCCTCAGAAGGAACTCACTTGTGCTGTCTGCACTAAGTGACAGAGTAGGAATTTATCACTTGCCCAATTAATTAGACAGTGATGCATATTATCAGCATAGGGGACAATAGTTGCACATAACTAGTGCTTACAGCAGGACTTTACACGTAGGTCTGTATTTAATCTGTCTGAAAGCTACTGTACTTACATTTGATTGAAATTGAATGACAGTGTAAATTCATATAGTTATAGTTAGTACATTATATTGTTTTACACATATGCACGTAGTACTACGCGTGCACACACACACACACACACACACACACACACACACACACACACACACACACACACACACACGCGCGCACACACACACACACACATGTACACACACACACACACACACACACACACACACACACACACACACACATGTACACACATGCACATTGGATGTCTATTATTTTTGTTCAAATACCACAATGTAAATCTCATACACATATCTGTGGAAGGTATTAGATCCAACACATGTTCATATGGCCAAGTACATCGAGATATTCCTGCATACATATATAAACACAACAATACTGATGGAAAAATATCAAACACATGTGTAATCATGCTGTCAGGATCTCAGTCTTAATTGTCTTCAGTGTGGGTGAGGTCACTCTCAGGTGTGACTGCAGGTGCTCCTTCACAACATCTTCAATTGCAAGTTGAAAGACAGACAAGAACTCCTCAGCATAATCAAGACATTCGAGAACTCTGCAGTATACACTGTAACAGTGAATGAAAGTATAATACCATATACATTTATATTCTAGCACCTTATGGGCAGCTCAATCTAAATACACATTTAATTCATCCAAAACTACACATGCAAGAAGCTTTCTCTAAAAGTATGCAGCCTGAGAACACTTTCTATGTTGCATAAAAACAAACTTGTACATGAAAATAGGAGGCTTTCCGAATACACGCACACATGAACACACAACACTTAATGCATGGTAGCAATAAAAATAGAAATAATACAATAATTATTATATTTTTAATTAAAACAATTACCGTGTGTGTACTAACGAATTTACATAATTATAGTAATTTAAAATAATTGAAAATAAAATACTAATTGCTAACACACTAATTGTATACCTAGACATAATATACATTATCCTGAACAGAGCAAATACACTGTCTAATTAAAACAAATATATCAAATAAATGTATTATCAATCAGATGAACCTTGCTCAACACTGATGCTGCATTACCCCATGCACTGGATGGCCACAGAAATCCTCTTGAGGAGGAACTGGAAGGAACGCGGCTCCCCAGTCTCATCCCTGACATGTCTTCCAATATCTCATATAATAATATTATAGTATGCTTTATGCAAATGTGCACACATACTTGATAATGTGTAAATGTGCATGTACCATGCAGCTGTACATACACCATTGCAGCAATGCATGATTATTGTATTGTATTATTGTATTATTATTAAGGGTAACCCCTTCAGCAAAGCTGGTATCAATGGGGAACCCCATTCATCAATGGGGGATTATGTACTTACATATTCACAAACCTGCTTATTATTTTAATAAATGGCTTAAAACCTTAAATTTACTCTGAGGGAGCATACTTCAGTCACCTCTAGACATGGACTTCTACAATTATACCACATACTTATCTAGGTGGAGGAGGAGGACACTTGAAGTGATGCAGATTAACTTGCATGACTGGATGTAGCATATAATTACATTATAAGCTTGACCACATAAACATGCCATGTTCACTCTAGCTATCGTACACACTTGTGCGTAGAATTAAGGTTTTGCTATAAAGAATCAATATCTACACCACACCAGGGCTGCTTATGGCTTAATGCCTCCCCACCTCTCAATGGTGGAAGATGATATCACATGACCTGGATAGGTATTGCTATATATGCACCTAATGGCTGTCTGCAACACATAACTGGTGGAAACTAGTTTCGACAGCTTGCAGGAAGACCCCGGGCCATATATGGTAAAAACTTGCAGGATACAAGGACCACTCTAATGGTACAAACTCAACACTGGAGCTGAAGCTTCTGTCCTTCAATCTAGCTAACAGAAAGAGTATCGATAAGACATCAGACAACAAGAGCCCATCAGCTATGAGGACTGCTACAGTTATCATCATTGCTTTGCTTGTGGCCTTCTCTGCTACAAGCAACTCAGTGAAAGGTGAGGATACAAATATATTATGCCTACATATAATATTATACAAGAATAACCACAAAGTACCAAATATAACAATTTTAAAGTGTACGTCAAAAACAAAACCATGGAGTTGTACTTGGTTAGTAGGTGTACCATCAAGGCTCACAAGCACTTACTACTGTAAGCGTAATATTCAGTATATACTGTCCATGGTATCATAGATACTAGTATCTATGATGGTATGTAGGGAACTTGAGAGTAAGGTATACTTTCTACTCTGGAGTACATACCACACCAGGTACACTTACTAGCCATGCAAGCTGGCATGTCTGTATAGTATCAGCCCACAAACAATTTGCTGTGTAAAGAATGGGTGCGGTAAAATTCTAAATTTTCTCTCCTTAAGCTGCACCTAGAGATGGTAGAGATGGCAGAGACGGTCTACCAGGTGTACCAGGTGCTACAGGAGCTACTGGGAGAGATGGTCGTGATGGAGAGAAAGGAGACAAGGGAGACATCGGTCTTCCTGGAGAGAAAGGCCATACTGGAGGTCCTCCTGGTGCAACAGGACCACAAGGACCCAGAGGACGGACAGGACAGCCAGGACAGGCCGGAACAGCAGGAGCTAAAGGAGAACCAGGAGCTACTGGAGGAGGAGCTGTGTACATCAGGTGGGGTAGAACTGTCTGCCCCAACGTACCAGGAACAGAACTAGTCTATGAAGGGATTGCTGCTGGGAGCTGGTACAGCAGTGGTGGAGGTGGCTCCAATTACCTTTGTCTACCAAAAGATCCCAAATATTCAAGCTATCGATCAGGAGCACAGAGTGAGAGCCCAATCTATGGCGCTGAGTATGAAGGAACTGGAGCACCACTAGGACAATTTGAACACAACGTCCCCTGTGCCGTTTGCTGTACTTCTAGATCCAAGCACTTCATGTTACCAGGGAAAAACACTTGCCCAACAACCTGGACAAAGGAGTACTCGGGATATCTTATGACAGATAGAATAAACCACTCAAAGAAGACTTATGAGTGTATTGATAGTGATCCTGAATCCATTCCAGGAAGCAGGGCTAATGCAAACGGTGCACTGTTCTATCATGTCGAAGCGGCCTGTCATGGACTTCCTTGTCCACCCTACGATCCTCAGAAGGAGCTCACTTGTGCCGTCTGCACTAAGTGACTGTGAGACAGCTAGAGAATCACCGTTCACATGCACCTTATAGATACTAGTATACATGCAGACCATACATGCAATAGTGCATGACGTGGTTGTTTAGACGTCAACTTGATTGTAAGTTGGCATATACATGTTATTTACATATAATGAAACAGATATATAATTGTACTCAATTCGATCAATTGAATGCATGTTTAGTAATAATATATATCACTGCTCCATAGCTAGAGCTTGTGCACAACATTAATTTTATTCTGTATAGATTTCATTCATCTTAGGATAGATAACACTCTTGTCTCTGAGATAGGAGAGTTGTTGAATATATAGAACACTATGCCAGGTAGGGCCTGGTCTTTGGCAAGCTATACAAAAATATAATTATTAAATTTCGTATTCTTAATACATTAATCCAGAACAGGTATGATATAAAATTAAGACAATCATGCGCCTACATATAGATATACGGATATTGTAACAATGCATATGCATACACAAACTATTCCTGCATCCCTGCACACACGATACACACACACACGCACACACACACAAACACATGTATATGCACACATGCAACCGTTCACCCATCTCCACACACACATAATTATGCATTAACCATATTTATACACCAATGGTCCATGTAGTACATGCTTGTTTGTTTGCTGTTGGTTGAGTGTGCGCTTGTACTTACCGGGCCCCCTGAAAAGCAGCCATTGAGCTAAGTGGGTGTCCAAGTCCATAAAGTATGATCAATCCAATCCAATCGTATCCAATACTAAGGTGCACAACTGCATTATTATATATATATTCATTCATGTGCGCATAAGTATGGCAAGTATTACCAACACGCATACATATGGTTACAGTACATTGGGATATATCCACATACATACATACATAGCATGGGTTTAGTTGACTGGATGATAGAGGGTTATAGTTGACATGGAGTAGCATAATAATTTCATTTATAAGAATCAGTGTCTGTATCCAAAATTTTAATGCCATTTCAATCTTAGGTTGTTGTACTGTGTGGCTTGGCTATGTATTTAATAATAATAATAATAACAAAAAAGTATGTGCAGTGTAACTTCTCTAAACCGAACACCTTTGGGACCACAGAAATGGTTCAGTTTAGAGAGGTTTCCGGACTAGAGAGGTTCTGTTTGTACAGCAAATATAGAAAGCAGGACTTGAAAACATGTCCAGGTTAGAGAGGGTTCAGATTACAGAGAGTTCGGTTTAGAGAGGTTACACTGTATATATATATATATATATATATATATATATATATATATATATATATATATATATATATATATATATACATAATATAGTGGAATCTCTGAATGAAGGACACTTTGAGGGGGGCTTTTTCATCCTTTGCAAGGAGCTTGTCCTCTGGGAGATTCAACACAATGTGTTGGAACTACAGGGAGAGAATACTTTTGGACCTAAAGCTGTGTCCTTTGTAGAGAAGGTGTCCTTACATCAGAGCATTCAATGTATTATATAATATTATTAACATTTAGCATGACCACATGAACTGGCAGCCTCGATCCGCTCGGCTAACAGTATTCATATGCACTCTGCGTATAGTTATGATAGAAAGAGTGCATATTATCATGCCAGCCGACTAATGGGGCCCCACCCCCCAGCTCCCCCACAGGGTTGCAGATCATCACATGACCTGGATAGGCATTGCTATATGTACACCTCATGGCTGTCTGCAACACATAACTGGTGGAAACCAGTCTCAACAGCTTGCAGGAACCATATTTGGTAAAAACTTGTAGTATACCAGGACTAATCCAATGGTACAAACTCAACACTGCAGCTGCAGCTAACAGAAAGAGTATTGATAAGGCATCAGCCAACAAGAGCCCATCAGCTATGAGGACGGCTACAGTTATCCTCATTGCTTTGCTTGTGGCTTTCTCTACTACCAGCAACTCAGTGAAAGGTGAGGATGGTATATCTACAGTACATTTGTAAAATCCACACAACATTCAATGTCACCAAGACTACATCACAGTCAGATGTAGGGAGTTAAACTTGGTTAACATGTATACCATCTTTGATCAAGGCTTACAAGTACTTACTACTATCAGTGTAATTCAATTTTCAGTAGTGTCCATGGGATATGGGGAACTTGAAAGTAAGGCTTACTATATATCCTGGAGTATGTACGACCCCAGGTACTTGCTAACCAAGTTTGCATGACAGCAAACTAATATTAACCCACATACATGCCGTGAAGAAACTCTGTCTGAATATATATCAAATTGAATATATATTATAATCTTCCCCCTCTCCTCAAGCTACCCCTAGAGATGGAAGAGATGGCAGAGATGGTCTACCAGGTGTACCAGGTGCTACAGGAGCTACTGGGAGAGATGGTCGTGATGGCGAGAAAGGGGACAAGGGAGACATCGGTCTTCCTGGAGAGAAAGGAGAACCCGGAAGAGATACTGGAGGAGCTGTGTACATCAGGTGGGGAAGGACAGTCTGTCCTAATGTAACTGGAACAGAACTAGTCTATGAAGGGATTGCTGCTGGGAGTTGGTACAGACATTCTGGAGGTGGATCTAATTACCTTTGTCTGCCAAGATCCCAAATATTCAAGCTATCGACCAGGAGTACAGGGTGACAGTCCAATCTATGGAGCTGAGTATGAAACTTATGGACAGCCACCACTAGGACATGTAAATCAACACAACGTCCCCTGTGCTGTTTGCTGTACTTCTAGATCCAAGCTCTTCATGTTACCAGGGAAAAGCACCTGCCCAACAACCTGGACAATGGAGTACTCAGGATATCTGATGACAGCGTATTACACCAATTCTAACTCTGTGAAGACATACGAGTGCGTGGACAAAGATCCTGAATCCATTCCAGGCAGCAGTGCTACCACAGAGGGTGCACTGTTCTATCATGTCGAGGCTACATGCAACGGGCTCCCATGCCCACCCTACGATCCTCAGAAGGAGCTCACTTGTGCTGTCTGCACTAAGTGAACAGTAGAGATTTAGCATGCACTTCTTTGATCTGGCTATATGATTATTATTATATGCAGAAACATAGCATCAGTATTATGTACATGTACTTGCAGTACACATCTTACATGCACGTACATGCACTCATACACCACGCACGCACGCACACACACACACACTTAACAGAGGTATATATACTCAAGTGCACAACCACAATGTAAATCATAATATACCTACAGCAGGTATAGAATTCAACACAAATATGTAATATTTATAGGGTATTACACGCCTCCAAGGGAGGTATCATAGTTATACCGCTCGAGCCCGGCAGGCGAGTGCAGTAATTGCAATACCTCCTGAGCGAGGCACGTGTAACCTATTTATTTCTAAATAAACGCTCCAACGGCTCTTAAATCGAGTCGAGACTATAGAGGAGATCCGTTTGCTGAATATCCTCTCCCTAGGTGTTTCTGCAGTGGTGTCATTACGTACATATGTCAACCAAAAACAATTGAAATAACATAATATACCATGTAGCTTAATTCCTTGGCTGGATAAGGGTCAGTCATTTTAAGGATCCAGCATAGTATATAATCACATAATCATACATCACGAAATTGCAACATCCACTCTGGCTAACAATATTCATATGCACTCTCTCTCTCTGTGTTGTGTGTGTGTGTGTGTGTGTGTGTGTGTGTGTGTGTGTGTGTGTGTGTGTGTGTGTGTGTGTGTGTGTGTGTGTGTGTGTGTGTGTGTGTAGTTTGATATAAAGAATGCATGTCATGATAGACCTGCTCATGAGGCCCCACCTCTCAGCTCCATGCAGGGCTGATGATCACATGACATAGGTATTACCACATACATCTTATGACTGGCTACAACACAAAACTGGTGGAAACCAGTTTCATCAGCTCACTGGAAGAACCATATTATTATGGTCAAAACTTGCAGGGTACCAGGACCAATCCAATGGTACAAACTCAACACTGGAGCTGCAGCTTCTGTCTTCAAACTAGCTAAGAGAAAGGTATCAGCCAACAAGAGCCCATCAGCTGTGAGGACCGCTACAGTTATCATCATTGCTTTGCTTTTGGCCTTCTCTACTACCAGCCATCAACTTGCATGGTGAAAGGTGAGGATAAAGTACTGTACATGCACAATGCCCACAATGTATACATCACAACCAAATGAAGTCCAACGTGGTTGTGGCATGTACCATCAATGCAGGCCACTGTAACAGTACACTGGGAAAATTCACATATATATACGTACATACATATATTAGTACATAACCACAACAATGTGATGTAAAAGTATTCAAAATCATATAATATGTATTTACATGTAAAACACCAAGTAATGCCATGATGTCAGGATCCCAGTCTTGTCTTCAGTGTGGGTGTGATGGCTCCCAGTGAGGTCACTCCCAGGTGTGACTGCAGCTCCTTCACAACATCTTGAAAGGCAGGCAAGAACTCCTCAGCATAAGTCAGTCGTGCTAGAACTCTGCAGTATACAAGGAATGTATCATACTCTGCAGTAATACAGTTCCTGGTACTCTTGGCAGCTCAAATCTATTCATGCTCTTCACACAAAGCTAGGCAAGACTTAGTGTGATTTGCTCAAAAAAGTACACACACGACATTCTGTAACACACATGCATGCACAACTGCAGCAGTGATCAACATACAGTGGAACCCACTTAACACGAAACTCAAGGGACTGATGAAAAGTGTTCATGCTACCAGTATTGCAGGGTTAGGGGTCATGTTACCAGTATTGCAGGGTTAGGGGTCATGTTACCAGTATTGCAGGGTTAGGGGTCATGTTACCAGTATTGCAGGGTTAGGGGTCATGTTACCAGTATTACTGTGGGCATCGCAGGGGCCATTTTCTGCTTTTATGTTAACCAAAATTATGCGTTAAGCAAGCTTCTGTTAACAGGTTTCCACTGTATTCACAAACCTGTTTGAGTGGTAAAAAAAGTTCAAAAGTCCTCTAAAAGAGCATACACCAGACATTCAAAGCTATGTACGTATATGCCTTTACACTACCATGTACATACAGACATACATACATACCAATCCCCACAAATTGACTGGATTAGCAATGTTTCTAGAGGAGGGGGCTTGAAACTCCACACCCACAACTGTGGCAGTGATATACACATTTATATACCTGCCTGGGAGGTCTAAAGAAATTTGAAACTTTTTCTGGGTAGCATACCCCCCCCCCCCCCCAATATCCTAGCTACGTACGTATAAGTATGTCTCTACATTCCAACGTACTTACGCACTTATCTGTCCCCCCCCCCCCCCCCCAGTTACGTGTTAATGCCCCCTCCATCATATTTCTGAAAGAAAACCTGAGTAATACTCACTCTTCAGCTGAATTGTACCCAAATTCCTTTCGAACTCTCGACCAAAAGTTGCCATTCTGAGCAGACGACAGTCTTTCCACATGTAGGACCAATGAACTAGGAGAGCACGATTCTACACAGAAATGGTGAAAACTTCAACAAAGGACTAGTCTACGTTATCACCTTTTGAGACATTAAAATTGAAAATGCACATACATTGAACATTACATTGGCACACAGTTATATACGTGTGTGTACATGTACATACATGTATCCCACATGTAGTAAGCGTCACTTGTGTGCAGAGCAGATTCGAAACAGGGATCTCCTGCCTACTATGTTCATAGACGGGTGAGTCAATGTGCATACATGTACTAGCCACATGTCAGGAGTAAGTATACTGTGATGTGCATGTAATGATACACACGAATGTACGTGCGTACGTATGTAAATATGTACATATGTCATTGTCAAACAACCACATTCACAAAATAGCACATACGTATGCACACATTCACAAATTCCCACACATGTATTAGATTCGTGAGCACACACACACCGAGGTTCAGCTGCGATTGTATAGCATGCATCATATTTCTGTACGTGTGGAGTTGAGAGTAGACTTCATTCATCTTAGGGTAGACACCACTCTTGTCTCTGATGCTGAACAGTTGCTGAATATAGGACACCATGCCAGGTAGGGCCTGGTCCTTCACAAGCTATATAAAAATTGTAATAGGATTTGTATACAATAACCCAAAAGAGTACATACGTACATACTGTATGCATATGTATGCATGTATGTAGGTATGACAAGGACAGTAAAAAGAGGCATACACGTACGTATGTATGTGTGTAGGTAGATATTACACATTCATACATATTAAGTGTATGTATATGCATGTAAAAACCTTTCACCCATCTGCCCACCTGTGCCTGCCACACACAAACATGCAAAACAAACACACACACACACACACACACACACACACACACACACACACACACATACACACACACACACACACACACACACACACACACACAAGCACCTTGCTGTGGTGCTTTTTCGACAACCAATGTTTTAAAATATTTGCCAAATCTGAGCAAGACAACACAGGAACAGCATCCTCCTCCATCTTCTCACCAACCACATCACACAGAGCAGAATACAGCTCCTATACAGTACATGGAAGGGTATGTGCAATATATAAACTACATAAATGTGGCAAAAAACACATACATAACATAGTATATACAAACGTACGTACGTACGTACATCGAATACATAGTACACACGTATGTATTGCTGTACATGCATACATACGTATGTACCTTCAGCCCTTCAAACTGTTTCAGCCAATAGTTGAGTGTGGGAAGCACATGACTCCATGTCACATGACACCATGGTTTGTGTGGTGGTGTCATGGCAACCATCTGCGTGGGTGGTCTTGGGGCAGTGGGGTCACTGACTACCTCACACACAGTCGAGATAAACTGGAAACACGGAAAAATACAAAGGTAAAGCAAAATGCAGAAACCAATAAAAATACTTCATTAGAACATGTGTCATGGTGCGGGGGCGAAGTTGGGTGGATCAAAGAGTACCGCAGGCTTACATTCACGATGTAGCCCAGGTCAAGGGTCTTGTCAATCTCCTGCCAGCCAAAACCCATTCATGCCTCATTAATTAGTAGTTGTCAATTGTCACATTTGCAGTGTTTTGCTTCACCATGACATATAATAGTTGTATCCTGCCTTGGTGTGCTACAGCAGCATAAAGTGCCAATTAATTGACCTCGGGAGCACTATATGGGCTGCTGTAGCACACCAAGGCAGGATACAACTATTACATACAATACCTTGTACTTGAATGCAGGTGAAAGGAAATACAGACATACATACGTAGAGCACACTGTGCTATAAGCATTCACTGCACACTGAACTCAAGTACCTGATGTCTATAACTACACACGTACGTATGTACGTACACAATTATAGCACTCACAGGGGAAATTTATCTGGAAGCCCATCATTGGATGTTGGATGCATGCACTCACACAAATATATGTACGTACATATACGAATGTACGTACATATACGAATGTACGTATATGTTTGTGATGCTTAACTTTACAGTACATACGTATATGCGTAGAAGCAACTCAACAAATAATCTGCCCACCTTCTCCATTCTACAACATGCATCTTTCTTTTGCCGGTAGGAGGAGAATACTTCTAAAACTCCTTCAACGTTAGAGACTTCTCCACCGGAGAATACTGACTGAACACAGTAGAGTATAAAGATGAGTATGTACATACATGCTAGGCATGTAACTATGCCTGTACCATCCACATAAACACACACTGGTACATGAATACAAATGTAAAACTAGTATAAACGTACATACATACAGATGTAGATATACGTATACAGTGGAGCCCCTCTAATCCAGCCCCCTGAATTGGGGACACCCCTCTAATGTGGACACATACCACTGGAACCAAATATTCCACTACAATAAGCCACAGTACATCTCCAACCCCTGAAATGAGGACAGCTCAATAATCAGGACAGTGCTTTCAGGTCCCAAGGTGTCCGGATTAGAGGGGTTCCACTGTAAATACTGTTACATGGCATTATAGACATAAATGATGTAGCGTTTGCATTACCCATGGTGCATGCATGTAGGCTGTAAAGACCACACCTCAAGGTCCTTGGTCAGCTGAGCACACTTCACTTGCTGAATGGTCAACGTGTGCCTAAAGAACAGCATCAAAGACAAAATTTAATGGTATTGCATGAATCAAACAAGAATGAGTATTCACAAGGTAAAGTGCAAGTTATTGCATTCAATTGGATGTACATAAGTATGACATAAAACCATGAAGAGGACACTTGTCTGTCACTTCATACAACTGATTGATTCCCATGACCTTGGGACATTTAAAGTTGACAGTAAGTATGTGATCTTTCATCTGTGCATTTAAACAGATGAAAAATATATATTTACTGCCCAAGCAGCTCCTTGATGTATAACGCTATCAGACAATAACGATTACACACATACGTACATAATTTTCAGTGTGTTATCGGTCCTATATGTTACAAGTTTTTACAAACTCTTTCAAATTATTAAGATCAAGAGCAAAAAAAGCATCTAAAAGGTTTGATTCTCTGCTGAAATATGTATAAAATGAGCATGTTCCTAAAGATCAGATTTGACATTCGGACTTGTGTAGGGTGCTTCAGAGGAAGGCAATATCACCTGTACAGCTTCCCTGCAAAGTAGTCATCAGTTATGTACGTACTTGTTTGGCTTTATCTAGCACTGTGCTGCAAGTAGTGTATTTGCCTACATACTACGTACAATTTTGTCATTTCTGAAGACACATTGGTCAATACGTCTTCAGAAATGAAGGGGTGAATAAGCAATGAATCATGACTGCCACATGACTACTACTTGACTGGCCAAAGTACACCAGGCTTACCTGCTTTCCTCTAGTTCAGTTTCAACTTCTTTCATCCTTTTCTGACACTCTTTCCACTCCTTCCTCTCCGGTCTGTGGAAGGAAGTGTGTCATACGTACGTACAGTATATTACAGTGTATGCATAGAGATACGTACATATATACATACATACATACGTACGTACATATCACAATGCCAGAAATCACGCATACATACATACGTACACAGGTGTACGTATGTACATCTTATATGCATATTCTATTCCAAGTACAGCATGTGCTGTAGGACCTCGCAATCCAACCTATGTACCCACATGCACATGAACAATCCACATACGTACGTAGTTCTTAGCAGTATGTACGGTACATGTCATAAAAAAGTTCCCATGTTGTATCGTATTCGTAATCAAGTTCTATCGTATTACGATCGTAAATTTATAGTATCGCTGAGTTACAAGAATTGATCATAAGACATAATTCTCAACTTTTTTATGCTTCGCTGCCAGCAGCGCATAGGGCGAGTTTTCGAGGATGAATCCACCAGGAGTCTTTTTTTCACTGTGAATGCATGCGCGCAAACGCCATTGTGAAATTTGCTCAAAATGGCCATTGCGTTAGCTCAAATGCGATCAAAATGCAAAGTTACAAAACTCCTCATGCATATGTCGCATACCAATACCTTTTTCTTCTTATGAAGCACTTCGCAATTTGGTAGATTCTGAACACAGGATGATCGTTATCTCTTCGTATCGTGATAGTAATTCCATCGTATTGTAGTCGTAAATACATTGTAATAAATTCGTATTACAATCACTAAGTGGGAACTTTTTAATAACGTGTACCGTATGTACGTACCTGTTCTGTAGGTCCAGCTTTAGCTTAGCATTTGCATATTCCAGCTCAGCAATTCGGCCTCTCAGAGTCTCGGCCAAGGATGACTGAGAAGAAGAAATGAACACAAAATATACATTAATTAACTCTTAGCAAGTAGCAGAAGATTAGGCTGAGGCTGAAAAATCCAGTATATTTACACAGTGAAATCCCAGGTATCCACATGTAAGTACATAGGATAAGAACTGCTACAGTGGGCTCTGCTACATGGTATAAGTACATATGTACTTACGTACCTAGGATAGGAATTGGTACAGTTGGCACTACCACAAAGTACATATGTAGGTGCCCAGGATAGGAACTGTCACAGTGGGCTCTACTACATGTATGTAGGTGCCACAGTGGGCTCTACTACATGTAGGTGCCACAATGGGTCTACTACATACGTATGCATGTAGGTACGTACGTAGGTGCCTAGGATAGGATTTGGTACAGTTGGCTCTCCTGAATAAAACAAGCTTCCTAACCAAATCTACGTTGATCTCCACAGAAAATATGGACTGGAGGGACAACTCTGAATATGGTTACATTCCAACAAATTTGTGCTACCTGATTTTCCCCTAAATAAACAACATAATTATTATGATTTACAAACTATTTTAAATGGTAGTCTATTGCATACACATGCAAAGAAAACTCAAAGAAGAATTCGGTTGATTTACAAACAGTAGACAGTAGAGGCAATTTAGCACTCCCTAAACATTATGCCCCCAATATCACCCTGTATATGCAAACACATACGTACAATCAGGTGCTGCTCAAATGCAAACACATACAGGTGGTAGGTAGGATGGTAGATACGTAACAGGTACATGGTATGCACACACACACACACACACACACACACACACACACACACACACACACACACACACACACACACATACAACCTCAAGCAAGACCAGGAACATGACAGTGGGGTGTTTTCCCACCAGAAATGAAAACCGTGAAAATAAAGTCCCACGGAAGTTAGCACCTACGTATTATGGTATCTTATGCATATTCTATCTATGCACATACGTATGTACACACATATGTACATCTGTATGCCTGTGCATGCAAGTATCACGGATGCCCCTGTACAGAGCAGTACTTGTACATACGTACATGCATATAGACTAGTACATAACACATACCTTATCCTTTTTTGTTTCGCCAGACTGAGTGTCACCACCTAGGCCCGTCTTTTGCACTCGCAGCACATTCAGCTCAGCCTCCTGTTTCCGACACTTGTCCTCAAGAGAGACACACAGTGAAGATATTTGACCCAGTTTTTGATTCATTTCATCCAATTCTTTCTTCTTTCCCTCAAGCTCTTGTGAAATAGAGTCGGTGTGGTTAACCATAGTGCTCTTCGACTGAGATTGAGCTAGAACATTCTGCATGACCGCCTCCTTTCGTTCAAGGTCATCCAGCATACCAAGGATAGTGGAACGGAGTGAAACAGATGACAAGTTGTCCAATATACTTGTTCCTAGGGACAAAAGAACAAGACACAAATATAGACCATTTATCACCATCGAAAATTACAGAGTGGCATTACTTTCTTTCAGCATGAACCCAACATCTGCAGTTGTTACGTCGATAGTTGGATATCCATATTTCTTTAGCCGGTGGTTGACAACGGACCACGGGTCAAGAGTCTCACTCAACTGTCTAGCTGGAGCCTGGTTCATGTTTCCCCGCCAGGAGCCAGAGATATCCGGGAATATACGGACAGAAATAGCGTGTGCAGCATTTCGGGAATTCCCCTCATCGACTCGGCCGTACCATACTAAAAGGAGTAATGTCTTTCGCTTGCCAGAAGAACTGCTACGCCAAGGACTTTACAACCCGAGTGTTGTCTTGTAAACCAGCCAAACTCGACGGAAAAGACTGCTACGAGGTTACCTTGGAAGACACCGTTTTATTCCCGGAAGGTGGAGGGCAAGTGAGTCAATGCAATGAACATCCACCAAATCTAGTCTAATCTTGTGTACTTACCTATGTCATAGACACTCTATACTACGGGTACGTAGGTATAGGGTATCTATGCCTATATCAATACGTGTGTGGAGCTCTCTTCAGTAATACTGTTGCTTGTTCAACATTTAGCCAGATGACAGGGGCACTATTGACGGAGTTGAAGTTTTGCGAATCGTTAGAAAGGGATCCATTGCTGTGCACTACACGGCTCAGCCAGTCGAGGAAGGCAAGGAGGTAGCACAGGTCGTGGACTGGGAGAGAAGATTCGACCACATGCAACAGCACTCTGGTTAGTCCGTGTAAGGTGCAAGTACTCACCATTAATGTACGTATACATGACGACCTATGGATGAGCGATATTGGCTCATTACATGCGATTATTGCATGGCAAATAGTTCAGTTCTCATTACAGTGGAACTTGCTTAGTAAATACCTGGTTTAGTACATACTCCTCATTTTGTCCCTGTATGTACCTTGTGTACCAACCCTGATAATGCCGCCAGCCGCCGATAATGCCCCCGCCGGCTGTATGTACCTTGTGTACCAACCCTGATAATGAGTACTGATTTTGTGTCCCCTTTGAGGTACATACTCAGCAAGTTTGACTGTATTTAGACTGGAGATGTCACTCTCCCAGAGGGCTACTGTGAAGGCTTCGGTGATAAATGCTGTAGTTCGCACCAATTAATGTCACAATCCTCAAATGTGTACGTACATGGTACTCAAAACCATTTTCTTCATATTTGGAGTGTACCAGACTAAAGGTCATTAGTCTGATACCCAGACCCTCCGCCGTCCGCCATTTTATTCTAACTGATGAAAATTCGCAAGGGCAGTATAAAATGGCAGTGGCCAAGTGATGGTCATGCTGGCATTTGGCTTAGAAACAGCATTAGGGCATATAAAACTTACCCAATAGCATATAGTAATTTTTGCAATATCAAAAATTGTTGGGATAATTCTGTTGCTGGAAGAAGTAGTGCAAATCAGCGATAGTATTGAAGTACAGTGGAAACTCCTTATAAGGAATCTCTTACAGTGAATTTCTGCATACAGTGAATAAATTTGAGTGACCCAGTTAATGTTCTACTATGAAAGTGTAAAGGATTATACGATAGTCAATTTCTGATGTAGTGAAGGATTTTCAGTATCTGTCCTCTGGGGTTCATTATGGTGAGTTTCCAGTGTATTGTCCAATCCTGACCTGATCACTTGATGTTGTATTCCGTCACATGAATGTTGACGAAAATGGGTAAAGTTCTGTCTTTTTCATGTGAAGTCATGATGCTTCTCAGCTCAGTTGTGTGAGTCACCTTCGCATTTTCTCACTTCCTAAGGCCAACATCTCATCACAGCTATTGCAGATTCAATGTACGGATATAAGACCACTTCCTGGTATGTAGATGCTTGTGTGTATGTGTGTGTGTGCGTGCGTGCGTGTGTGTGTGTGTGTGTGTGTGTGTGTGTGTGTGTGTGTGTGTGTGTATGTGTGTGTGTGTGTGTGTGTGTGTGTGTGTGTGTGTGTGTGTGTGTGTGTGTGTGTGTGTACATAGTCCATATGTATGTGTATACGTATATTACGTATTTGCAGTCACCTATGGTGGTTCAATCTCAGTTGTGAACATACATAGATAAGATAGGGGAATGGCCAGAATTGTCCCTGTACACCATAGACAGCTCATTGGGCAGATTTTGCTTCCATTGTAAAGTTTGCCTTTCATCATAAAATTCATCTTCCATCAGAGTATTTGTCTTTCTTCAGCACTCTCTCATGTACATAAGAGCATACTTACATTTTTGTATATGTGAATCTCTTCAATGCAGGAACCTAGCAATTGGCAAGGAGAGCAAATGCTTCATTGAGCTCAACACCAAAAGTGTGTCCGCAGAACAGATGAAGGCCATTGAGGATAGCTGTAACAGGAAAATTCAGGAGCAGACTGTAGTGAATGTACGCTGGCTCGAAGCTGGTGACCCTGAGCTTCAAGAGGTGATACACACAGAAATGTATACACACATTCACTGATGCATGTGCACATACGCATGCACGTAAGCACACACACAACACAGGCACACACACACACACACACACACACACACACACACACACACACACACACACACACACACATGCACACACACAAATACGTTATAGTGCTATTGAACATACCATTTGCATGTACATATGTATGTACATACATATATAATGCTTACTGTTTCTAGGTGAGGTCCAGAGGCTTACCTGATGACCACGAAGGGTCTGTACGTGTGGTGGAGATGGTAGGCATAGACACGAACATGTGCTGTGGAACTCACGTACGCAACTTGACAGACATACAAGCTGTGAAGCTGCTTCATGTTGAGAACAAGAAGGGTTCGACTCTACTCTTTTATGTGGCTGGAGAAAGAGTGTTCCGAATGCTTGGAAAGTGTTACAGCAGTGAGAAAACTCTGACTAAACTACTAAGGTGTGTGTGTGTGTGTGTGTGTGTGTGTGTGTGTGTGTGTGTGTGTGTGTGTGTGTGTGTGTGTATGTGTGTGTGTGTGTATGTGTGTGTGTGTGTGTGTGTGTGTGTGTGTGTGTGTGTGTGTGTGTGTGTGTGTGTGTGTATGCGTGTGTGTATTTGAATTCCTGGAGTTTGTGGAGGTTCCTCTTTCATGCACGCAGTATGTCTACAGCCATACACATTGTGACATTCACACTATGTAGTATGAACCACCTTTAGTGCCTGCGTAGTGTTTTGCTGTGTAAATCCCAGTTAAAACCAAGGAGGCCCGACCCCCTTACTTTTAGCGACTAAAGGCCAAATATACGTACAAGTGTCTAGCATGATGCTGTATATATGCTCCATGTAGAACTTTCTGCCCCCCCACTTGTGTGAGTGTTCCTACACCCATGCACTTAATGTTACTCACTTGTCATGTTTCCTGTCTTTCTACTCTGTGACAGTGTTGGTCCAGAGGAGCACATCAGCGCTGTGAAGAAACTGCAGGAGGACAGCAGAAGCTCTGCTAAGGTGTGTACGTGTGTATGTATGTACGTACGTATGCATATACTGTATGTACGTATGTACTGTGTGTACACATCTGTGGAGTTTCTTGCTACATCAATGTTATTTTATTTAAAAAGCAACATTCTGTATGCTTGATTTATTGCGTTTGATTAACACATAATGTAATTGATTTCTACTGTATCTAATCTGTTTTATTTTGTTTATGTTCTATTCAAGTGTGTAAGAATTTACATTCATATCACACTGTGTGTGTGTGTGTGTGTGTGTGTGTGTGTGTGTGTGTGTGTGTGTGTGTGTGTGTGTAATCCATTTGGGATATACAATCGTATATTGCTACAGTACTAATCTACATATCGGCACTCCAAATGCATGTTTCCTGGATTTCACAGCCAAACCAAGCTTCATTGTACCAAGGAGAGCCAATTCCTACCTTCAACAATGGTATGACTATCCTACCACTGATGAAGGTAGCATTCAGCTGCTGAAATGTTCAGTATAATAAGCTGATATTGGCTACTAAATTCGTATCGCATTTGGCTTCTATATCTATGTATACTGGCCAATGCATATCTCTTCTCAGAATGCTCTGTTTGCCTGCTGACCTATTGTACATGCTTGCTCTCTCTTGTGTTGCAGAAGTCAAGGAACCTCCTGAGGGACCTTGCTAACCTGATGTCTGCACTTCATCTACAAAGTGAACCTCCCAAACCACTAGCTATTTTCCACAGGTAGAGTGACCGCTGTAAGCTGTATACGTACATTTCTACACTTCAGTAGCATTACACATTTAATCGAACCCTTGGCAGTTTGTTATCTACATAAGTACATATGTACATAATACCGTAATGTACAGTCAGACCTCACTTATCTGCACACATCCATTCTGGATGAAATTGCGGATGAAGTGAAGGAACTGGATAAATGAGGGAGCAGTAGTATAGTGTACAGTAGGATCATTGCAGATTTGTTTCAGTAAAATCTACTGTGGAAGGCGAAGGAACTGGATGTCTGAGGTGCGGATGAGTGAGGTCTCACTGTACATTACAATTCCTGTGGTGATTGCCACATGATACATGCATATGTACATACATACGTATACACATACGTACATGCAGTCATATGAGTGCCCCTCAGATTCGTATACGTGCATACATACCTCAGTGTCCAAGCTTAACATTTCTTTCAGTGGCCAGCTCGAGGGTTCGTTGTAGGTGAGCGTGTGCATACTGTACATATGCCAAAACTAGGAAGTGTACAGTAGGTATCTTAAAGTTTCCCTCACACGCTAGCTAACATTCCACTGTGGGCGTATGCTGTTGCAGAGTATCTTGTGCAAAGTTTCTGTACAATGTACATATGATGTTATTGAGTTGTAATTGATCACACGGCCTACAACCCCCTCCCCCACCCCATCGACCCCCATGTACCCTTCTACATATGTGCAGTGATATGTTGACCTGTTTGCTGTTTGAGTTATTATGCGTACGCTGTGTTCTGGTGACTAACTTCCTGTACTCATTAGTGTGTGTGTGTGTGTGTGTGTGTGTGTGTGTGTGTGTGTGTGTGTGTGTGTGTGTGTGTGTGTGTGTGTGTGTGTGTAAGTGTGTGTGTAAGTGTGTGTGTGTGTGTGTATGTGTGTTTTATAGTTCTATTGTGATACACTCCCTTACATACATACATACATACATACATACATACATATGTATGTATGTACATATACTTACACATGCATACTATAGTATTGCAGTGTGTATAGCTTTTCTCGTGTGACCTACGTATGGAGACGTGTACTGTTCTTGTGTATGCTCTGACCTGTAGGGATGATGGAGATGTGGAATTTATGAATGTTCTGTCGGCTCCACTTGCTGAGAAAGGTGTTCTCACATTTGTGACAGTCGGAGGTGACAGAGGCCAGGGACAGTTCCTGCTAAGCGGAAAGCCAGAGGTGGTGAAGGAATTGGGACCAAAGTTAGTTACTCACCACTTTTATGTACACATAATATGTACATATATACAATAACAACTGTCTATAACAACCACACAAGGGACCAAGTGATGGTGGTCTCTGTAGACAGGTAGTCCTTGTATGGAGGTACTTTAGTATCACTGAGGTGGCCCATGGAGCAGCCTACAGTGGTCATTGTAGACAGGTGACCTTTGTATGTAAGTGATCCTTAAGACAGGCTTAACTGTGTGCATTTAGTACACATATCCTAGCTGAACATTCCTAGCCTAGACCTGGTTGGGGAAGTCCCTGTGGCAAATGGTAGCCATGGTTTCCAAGCAAGATCCATACCAATTGAGCCCCGATCGGGAGTGGTAAATAGTTTGTTGATGACAACAGCAGATGGATCAACCCTTAGGATGGATCAAGGGTTCTCTAAGTGAATGTGTTCTCCTTGGAGTAGTCGTATGCCAAAACCTCACAAATATATGCACACACACACATGTGCTCACGTACACATTCACACGCACACATGTACACACACACACACACACACACACACACACACACACACACACGCACGCACGCACGCACACACACACACACACACACACACACACACACACACACACTCCTTGTTGTATGCAAGCACACAAGCTGTTAAATGTGCCATAGGATTGCTGAGATGATGAATGGCAAGGGAGGTGGAAAAGCAGGGAAATTCCAGGGGAAATGCCAGAAGTTGGAAAATCGAGCTAATGTTGAACAGTTCTTGATGGAACAAAAATGGTAAAGAATTAATCTAAATTTATTGTCTAGCATAAAATGTCCAATTTGATTGACTCCACATTAGTATAACTAGTTAAAAGTTTAGAAGTGTGTGTTCTACGTATTATATTTATTGTAACAGTACATACAAATTTAATATGATATTTAATATTGCACAATATATTTGTATTATTTTAAAGTCTCAACATATGTACTGTATATAGTTCGGTGACGAGAAGCACTGGAAATATTTTGATGTGTACTTTTTCATTCCATCCGAAACGTTACACATTCAGAATTTCAGATTGAACTGTGGCAAGTGCATGGAAGTTACTTACCACCTTTTATATCTACATACGAATGTGTGTATTATACAAATCGCAAATTCCTCATGCAAAAAGTAGGTAATGTATGTAAGTATGATATTGTACACATGTATATATATATGTATGTATGTGTATGTGTGTGTATGTATTATGTTTGCAAGTATGACTTTCTTCATTGTTGCAAGTTCACTATGTTGCTAAAACTAATGTTGCCAGTTTTAACTCTACATAACACTAAACAGTATGTACATACAGTCACACCTGGTTTATCTGAAAACCTCATTTATCTGACACTCTGCTGTGAATCACCACCACCACTTTGTGTACTATTTACCCTGATTTATCGGACACCTGGTTTATCCGACACATTCTATGAGGAACAAACGTGGTCGGATAAA
The DNA here is from genome assembly GCA_963170055.1 of Halisarca cf. caerulea. Taxonomy (NCBI): domain Eukaryota; kingdom Metazoa; phylum Porifera; class Demospongiae; order Chondrillida; family Halisarcidae; genus Halisarca; species Halisarca cf. caerulea. The sequence continues at coordinate 1,750,804 of CAUJGJ010000487.1, forward strand.
CCAGGGCCCACTGTATATTGGAACCAAAAGGTGTTGTTGGGAAAATTGAGATTTGACTGTACGTCCTTTGAATAGACCTGTTCTATGTATGTGTGTACGTATGAGTATAGGTACGTACATGTATGTTGGCTGTCATGAATTTAGTTTCTACAAAGACTGTATAAGACTTGATGTTCTTTGACTCAGTAGAGCCGGTTTGAGTATTGTTTGTAGTACAGGCATACATGGTTGTCAAATTATGTCTCACATATCACTCACAATTTAACAGAATAATACAATATTTGCTCCCTTATAAGCATTCATACCAGGTACATCGTATATGGCTGTACATTGTGCAGATTTGTGATGCTAATTGTATGTGTGTATTTAATGTTACAGTAACAATCTATTTTTGTTCCTAATGTATCCAAAGTGAGTGGTGACTCTGTGTTCACTTAGTGCAGACAGCACAAGTGAGCTCCTTCTGAGGATCGTAGGGTGGGCATGGAAGCCCGTTGCATGTAGCCTCGACATGATAGAACAGTGCACCGTCTGTACCAGCCCTACTCCCTGTTATTGTGTCCGGTTTAGCATCCATACATTCATACGTCTTCTTGGTGTGTCCCCGATACTCTGTCATGAGAAATCCTTTGTACTCGAGTGTCCAGGTTGTTGGGCAGACATTTTTTGCTGGTAACATTAAATGTTTGGATCTAGAAGTACAGCAAACAGCACAGGGGACGTTGTAGTCATGTACACTAGGCCCTATTGCCGATTGTCCAGTTTCAAACTCAGCTCCATAGAGTGGACTCAGGTTTTGTACTCCTGCTTCAAATCCAGCATAGATGGGATCTTTTGGCAGACAAAGGTAGTTTGAGCCACCTCCAGTGTGTTCATACCAACTTCCTGCAGCAATCCCTTCATAGACTAGTTCTGTTCCTGGTATACTTGGGCAGGTCTTTTTCCCCCATCTGATGTATACAGACCCCCCTGAACCTGTTCCTCGTTCTCCTTTTGCTCCTGATGCTCCAGGCTGCCCTGGTGGCCCTTCAGGTCCAGGGGGTCCTTTTGGCCCTACTTCACCTGTTGCCCCCTTCATTCCTGTAGCACCTGCTGATCCGGGATCTCCAGATGCCCCTATTTCTCCTGGTGGTCCTGCTTGTCCTGACATTCCTTTCTCCCCCTTGGCTCCATCTGGTCCTGTTGGCCCAGGTGGACCTCCCGCATCACCTTTCACTCCTGGAGCACCAATTTCCCCCTTTTGGCCTTTCTCTCCTCGCCTTCCATCATTTCCAGGAGCCCCTGGAGGGCCACCAGCATCACCCTTTGTACCAGGGATGCCCATGTCTCCTTTTTCACCTTTAGTACCATTATATCCATCCGTACCAGCAACTCCAGGTGGACCTCCAGCATCGCCTTTTGTTCCCGGAGAGCCTGTGTCTCCTTTCTGACCCTTTTGACCATCACAACCATCTTTTCCCGGAGCACCTGGAGCACCAGGTACACCTGGCTGCCCATCCCTGCCATCTCTACCGTCTCTACCAGAAGTAGCTAGAAAAAAAAGGTGTAAAAGTGGTAGTTACTGAATTTAAAATGAGCATTCGATGCTGTTCCCATATGTCTGGTTACGCAAGGGCACATGTATCAAACTGACCAAGTAGCTTCGTATATACAGTGGAACCCACTTAACACGAAACTTAAGGGACTGATGAAAAGTGTTCATGTTATCAGAATTTCATGTTATCAGAACAAGTAGGAATACTAAATGCATCACAGGGGTCATTTTCTACTTTCATGTTAACCAAAATTTCGTGTTAAGCGAGTTTGTGTTAAGTGGGTTCCACTGTATGGTGATTGAGTACAACACAAATACTTGGACCATATTTGAGAAAAAAAATGAAGCATGTATACACTTTGAAATTGTGTCTTGCCTGGTACTTTCAAGTGGTTTGAATTGCAAATAATGTATGCAAGCTGTTATTAGAGCTGTAATTGATAAATTTGAATTAATTTGAGCTAAATTCAATTAATGATTTACATACTATAGACACAATACAAATTACCTGATGCTATGAAAGGTATCTAACATATTACATCTTATATTGTACGTGCCATAGACATTAACTCACTTTGAGCTAAATTGCTGGTTATAAAGCAGGCCAAAAATATGGCAACAATGATAGCCGTAGTCCTCATTGTTCGTGTACTCCTGCAGTTGCGTGCGTGGTTGATGTCCTCCTGTTGATACTCTGTAGATCGGTTGCCAATTTGATTGCAGAGAGGAGATGCACGTTTTGGATGCAGATTTCTTGGGTTTATATACTTGTAGGTTATTCCCGATATGCGGCTTCAGCCAAATTTGGTCATTTTGTCTGGCTTAAACTGGTCTGAACTGCTTTTGTCTTGAAATATTTGATCAACTTTGGTGGTCCAGTAGATATGCACTTCTTTGCAGCATGAAATTTGTACTGCTGTACCTCATATGAATGTCAGTGTACACTGGAGTGCCAGCACTTGGATGTCTTTGATTTTGTAGGCTTCTGTGTACTATAGACTGCCAGATAACCTCTGAGATGCTGGACATTCCCTTTCTCTTACTTTTCTGCTTTGTAATCTTGTTTGTGACCCTCCGTGCAGTAATCTATTGATCCTGACCCTTTCTTCTCAGGTTATCTCTTGTAAGTGCTGTCCAGCTGTGGGATATGATACAGACACATCCAAAGGCGATGTATGTTAGCTCAGCCTAATGGCTCTAACCTTTAGGAAGCTAGAATCCATACTACGTCTGTTTCTTTACTCCCTTTTTCCTTTGTCATGGTCTGACTTGCAGACCTTTCGCATCACTATGTGTCCCCTCTGTGGACTGTGCATCACCTCATACTATCTCGCCTTCATGTGTTGTCATCACCGTTGCTGTGAGGCTGCCTCTTCAAGTGTGAAATACTTGGGCAGCCTGTGAACTCCCTGTGGGTTTAAGTGCTTTTACTAGTAGGATAATATTCGAAAGGTGAGAGAGTGGAGTTTGCCAGAGGTAAGTTCAGTGGAGTATAGCAATTGAGAATGCGCATACAGTACAGTAGGTTGCATGTGTTCCATTAGCTCCCCTCATACTGCAGACATGGATGGCATGTACACTGTGTCATTGCCCATTCACGCAGTACATACATATACAGTGAAACCTCCGAAACAAGGACACTTTGCAACAGCTTCATTTGTTCTTTGTGAGGAGGTCGTTATCTTTGGGAGATTCAAATGTATTGTGAACTATGTATATTAGGAAGAATTATTTTGGAACCTCAAGTCATGTCCTTTATAGAGAGGTTAGCACAGTGTCCTTATTTGGTAGAGTCCACTATCAGAAGTCCCAGTGTATATGATACTACATGTGCATAGCCATTATAATATTATATAATAATTATTTTGGCTGAGTTATACCATCAAATTTACTTGATAAATTTTAATCAACATTAATTCACATGATGAAACAAACAGTTCCATTCTTACACCAAGTGATGAATTGTACTAAAATGACAATCTCCACAAGTGAATGATTTGTAATAGAAGAGTTTGTACTATAGTTTACTATGCTGGTTCAGAAAGCAGTAATCACTACTACCACTGCTACCCAATAGAAGTAATACTAAACCATAAACTACTGCAGCACACACATAATTCCACGGGATTCGTGTCGTATACGCAGTATTCACATTAGACTAATCGTTATGATCAAGGTGAATTGTGGATTAGCGTTCACTTGGTGCAGACAGCACAAGTGAGCTCCTTCTCGGGTTCATAGGGCGGGCATGGAATTCCAGTACAGACAGCTTCAACAAGATAGAACAGTGCGCCGTCTGTGTTGGTAGTGTGGCTACCTGGAATCGATTCGGGGTCTTTGTCAATACACTCATAAGTTTTCTTTGAGTGGTTTATTCTGTCTGTCATCAGATATCCGGAGTACTCCAGTGTCCAGGTTGTTGGGCAGGTGTTTTTCCCTGGTAACATGAAGTGCTTGGATCTGGAAGTACAGCAAACAGCACAGGGGACATTGTGGTCATTTACATGTCCTAGTGGTGGCTCTCCAAATGTTTCATACTCAGCTCCATAGACTGTACTGTCACTCTGCACTCCAGGTCGATAGTTTGAATACTCAGGGTCTTTTGGCAGACAAAGGTAATTCGAACCACCTCCAGAATGGGTGTACCAACTTCCAGCAGCAATCCCTTCATAGACTAGTTCTGTTCCAGTTACATTAGGACAGACTGTCCTTCCCCACCTGATGTACACAGCTCCTCCAGTATCTCTTCCGGGTTCTCCTTTCTCTCCAGGAAGTCCGTCGTCTCCCTTGTCTCCTCTCTCTCCATTACGGCCATCTCTCCCAGTAGCTCCTGTAGCACCTGGTACACCTGGTAGACCATCTCTACCATCTCTTCCAGGTGGTCCTTATAGAAAGATAAAATGTATACATACATCAATACATATTAATTGTACATACTTTATTGCAATGATACATACAAAGCTATTTATATATACGTATACCACTGACTACACGTAGCTCATGTAATGACAGTTCCGTGGTTCGGATCCACCCAGCTATACTCGATTCCTATGGTATCTTTGTGGAATAAAAAAGTACAACAACGGCACTCTTGCCATCTTACCTAGAGCTACACCACCAGTGGTACAGGAGTTGGAGGTACAAGTACTGCTGGCGCAGACACTGAGCAGTGAAGCCAAGACAACAGCTGTAGCAGTCCTCATAGCTGGTGTATGGTTGCACTAGCTGATGTTCGATGAATACTCTGCAGCAACGTGCGGGGCTGTATGCTTTGTGTACCCGGTGTGCTGTGCTTTATACTGGTGGATCAGCCACGTTTGTGTATGGACTTTGACTACATATGGTCATGTTGGATTATATTGACTAGCCACAACCAGTTTTAACTGGAAAGCTTCGAAAGAGTGTACTGCCACACTTTGCTACTACTAATGTTGGGCACGTGTCAAATCAATAACCATGCATGTTTTTATGATAGTAGTGTCAATGATTAAGTGATCAATCTTAACATACGGCTTACAGTATCAAGGTGAGCAGATCGAGTCTAGCTGTGTGTGATAACACAAAGGGTACGTGTGTACCTATATGTCCCTGACTCTATAAAGCAGGCAATTTATTATATATATATATATATATATATATATATATATATTATATACAGTCATGCCTGGGTTATCCGACTCAGTTTGTAGCCAAAATACTTGTCGGATAACACAGGTTGCTGGATAAGTGAGGCAGGTTTGTGTACATAGAGATAGTCAGTGTTGTTGAATTGATGGTCGGATAGTTAAATCAGGTTTCTGGATAACTCAAGTCCGGATAATCCTGTACATTGGAACCCCTCTAATTCAGACCCCTAAATTACAGACACCTCTCTAATATGGACACATATATGCCACTCAAACCAAATTCTTCAATACATCACTATACATACATTGATACAGAACAGGTTCAACCCCTGAAATGAGGACACCTCAATAATCAGGAAATCCTTTTGGTCCCCTGTGTCCGGAATAGAGGGGATCCACTGTATATAGAAATATGTTAACTTCCTTCAACTCTGCATGTACAGTGTAACCTCTTTAAACCGAACACACTTGGGACCAAAGAAAAGGTTTGATTTAGAGAAGTTTTCGGAATAGAGAGGTTCTATCATATATAGCAAATATAGAGAACAGGACTTGAAAAATATACGTTCAGTTTAGAGAGGGTTCCAGATTACAGAGGGTTCGGTTTAGAGAGGGTTCGATTTAGAGAGGGTTCCAGATTACAGAGGGTTCGGTTTAGAGAGGGTTCACTGTACACATTCCAGCATGCAAATTTATTTGTTGCATTAAGTGTGTCAGATGTATATGTATTAGGAGGTAGAGCATCATTAATTTTCTTTTTGCTGGTCTTTTCAAGTTTTTTTTCTGGGCTAAAAGCAACAGTCAAAATTTGTATTCATAAATCTACTTAGCCAAAACATTGCTGGGAAGTTCCTTGAAAAGAACCAGGGTTCACTCAGTCTGATCGATGCATGTTGCTATCCACATTAGATCCCACTAGACAGAGTAGTAAATAGCTTACTCCAGCGTATGGAATTGCATGGAACTAAAAATGAATTTCGTATGCGGAATTCCTGAAACTCACACGCACAAGTGAAACATTATTATTGGCATGTCAACCATACAAAGCTGATTTGTCCTTTTGACATTCGATCTGTGTCAAGTGCAAGTGACATTTCCTCCAGTTGACCTGAGTTCAACCATCCACTTTGTTACACTGTTGCCTGAGGTCACTTTGAAGAAGCAGTCTTGACACAATGCCACTCTGTGCTCTTGCCGGTGTTGTCGTAGCTGAAAACAGGCACCACATGATGTTCTCAGACCCGGGTCTTTCCTACTATGTATAGTTGACCTATCTAGTCAGTTGCAACAACATTAGGTGATGTTTCACGATCTGGGTTAGATTAACCACTAGTTCCTGCACTGTAGCCCATCCTTCACCTAGATACTTGACCTGCCCGCCGGTCCCACCTGTACAGGACCCCTCAGCTTGTCACTGCGCAGGTGATGCTCAGCATGGGCCTTCTGGCTCCACACCCATTGTGTGTTTGACCCTGGCAGAAGGCCAGGGTATGCAACATATGTGTCTGGCCCTAATTAGTTGCTGGGGGAATCCCCAACTTTTTCCCTAATTAGTTACCCCAACTTTTTACCCGTAACATACCCTTGGGCCCGGCCCAGCATGAGTGGCCTGAACTGTAACAGCACTCCTGTTAAGTGCATTACACTGCCCTTGGCCCATGTGACAGGCGAATTATAGTATATATATATATATATATTTACACAATACCTATAGCTAGTCCTAGCAGTTGGTACCCA
>CAUJGJ010000487.1:1770200-1772700 GCA_963170055.1 Halisarca cf. caerulea
CTTAAGGTAAAGTTTCATTTCCGGTTAATCTGACCATTCATGAGCTTGCCTATCCACTGGGGTCTATGATGCAAAAGATTTGAACACCTGCTTCATGATGATCTCCCATTTGGATGCATACTAAAAGCTAGTGTGTACACATGTGCAAACACATGCACACCTGTATATGCACATGCACAAGCATGCATATGTATGCATATGCACATACACACACACACACACACACACACACACACACACACACACACACACACACACACACACACACACACACACACACACATACACAAGCACAATACATGTACACACATGCACACACACACATACACACACACACACACACACACACACACACACACACACACACACGCACATACACACCACACACACACACACACACACACACACACACACACACACACACACACACACACACACCACACACAACACACAATGGGACACTGTCACTGTCCAACTGATGAATGCATTGAAGGCATGTGAAGTGGAGTGTTCCATCCTGTCTTTATCAGGCATTCCTTTTATGTACTATCACATGCACATGATAATGGTGATTTAGATGTGTGAATGGTGTATACTTGAGCATATAAGCCTTGTAATCCTCTTATGGGACCATTTCTGGTGTGGATATCAGTGCTATTTACATTCCTCGTGCTCATTATTAAGTGACAACCAGCTGCACATAGCTGTAAGTAGGCCACTATAGTACAGTGTGGCTGCATTAACACATGGCCCATATAATACACACATTATATCAATACTTTTTGTGGAACTAATTTTGCAGGGATCATGGATTTTAGCAGTTTGTGCAGTTTCATTTTCGTGGACGATCATGTTTTTGTCATTGTACAAGAGATCCTTCCAAACTTTCTCTAGCGTTTAACCTTCATGTTGCAGCATATGCAGCATTGTGTGATGGCGATTTGGTTTAGTTGACACCTTTCATCTTCCATGAAGATTATCTGTTTACAACAACGTTCATGATTGTACCTGTGAGCATGCAGTAGGTATTAACATACTAGGTGCATGTATATAAGTAATATGGTATGTGTAAATGTACATATGTGCTTCTGCACATTTATATATGACGGTATAGTGTAACAGTCAATATTAAATACATTTTGTGTACATATTTATACACAAAATATGCATGGGTAACAAGTCAACACTTATATAAGTATGTATGTGTGTATATGTGTGTGTTTGCGTGTGTGTGTGTGTGTGTGTGTGTGTGTGTGTGTGTGTGTGTGTGTGTGTGTGTGTGTATTTGTGTGTGCACACATGTATATACTTGTGCAGGATATTATATTATAATGAATAGGATGCCGACGTGACATCTAAGCCCATGAATAGTGCACATGAAGGTCTCCAGCATGTCCAGCAAGTCTAGAAGCATTACCATAATATCTGATTTGTTCTACACTCACCCGTTTGTACAGTTCAAAGTTGACAGTACTTTGTACCCAATGTTGTCATATAAGTGGCGACACATCACAGTTTAGCCTAATAATGGTTTACAGAATAACGAGATGTACCATAAAATTAATACAATTATGAAATTAGTAAAATCTGAGTTCAATCTGATTGCACTTAGAGAATTTGAAGTAAATTGCATGTAGGTGTATGCAAGTTCTACAGAACAGTACATGGAGCACTGCGCAGCAAATTCATTTGATCTGTTCCTGTGATAATCAGAATCAGATATCACTTTTTGTTCCTGTATAGTGTTGTGCGATGAAATGGGGATGTGGGCAGCCTATGTCAACATAGTGCAATCCTAAGCTAACTCCCTAATCTCTAGCACCTCTGATTCCGAAACCATATTTGGATGGCCATATAGGACTATATAAGAGGGCGATGCCAGTGGCAAATAGTATAACAAAACGCTGGATAGGTACCAGAAGTGTAATCTGAAATCGTAGTTTAGTAGTTTGTACAGTAAGAGGGCTAGCTACAGTGCCTTATAAAGCCCGGTCTTGTATTTATAGCAATTGTTATAGGAGTTGTGTATTAGTTGTGTGAAGGAATATCCAATTGTCAAGATGCCAGCAATTCTACCTCTGCTGACTTTACTTTTGGTATCTCAAGATGAAATAGCTCAGCTTACAATGAGCACGACTAAAGACTCACAGATTGGGATAACTTGGAAAGACTTTGCACTAGTGAAGAAATCCTATTTTGAAGCTTTTTACGTGCATGTAACTGTAAATTTTTTAAGTTACAATGGTTTACAACTGTCATACACAGTCAACAACCAAAGAGTATTCTTTAAGGTTAATGCGGATTCTTCTATCTCAACAACACTGAAACAGGAGGACGCAGCAACATTTATTATTATAGGGAATCAAAAAACAGATAGCGGATTGCACAAATTCAACCTCGCATACTTTATAAACTTTCAGCTCAAAGATGTACACATGGAGTACAGATCTGATGGGACTGCACGGGTGCTACTGAAGAGCTTGAGCAAGGGACCAGACGC
>CAUJGJ010000487.1:1782700-1785200 GCA_963170055.1 Halisarca cf. caerulea
TATGTTAGTCACATGTCGCATGCCCATCATCTTAGTTATGTTACAAATGGTAACCTTGGCAACAAAGTGGATGAGACTTCCCAACAACAACAACAAAATGAGGTATTGTTTTTTTGTGGTGTTGTCACCACAGAAACAAATCATCTGATCATACAGGCTCGGGTTCCCCCATGACATGTTGTGCATGTACAATCTGTGGTATTATGTGCGTTCATGTGTGGGGTTAGGTGTAGCATAGACATGATCACACGGACACACATCAAACACACGACACACACCCCAACCTATAATACACGTCTCCCACACATACACATGCACACAGACATACATTACATTACATGAATACACACATGCACACAAGTGCAGTATTATAAAGTTCAATATAAAAATTTTAGCTATATTTTATATAGGGCATATTTCACGACTTATGTTACATGCATGATAAACCAGGTGTTGAAATTAAACAGGTGTTGGATAAACCAGGTGTCGAACAAACCAAGTTTTAGGTAGACCAGGTGTTGGGTAAACCAGCTGTTGGATAAACCAGGTCATAGGCAGAGGAATGGTTTGTCAATTGGGGGGCCTAAAGGCCACAGCCTGTACAACTCATGATTAATAATATTGTCACAATTGCCGACGGTGTGCAACGCTCTACATGTAGACAATACATATTGACCATTGAAAAGTGTAGCACCGGTGACTTATTTTTGTACGTTATCATGGACAGGCCGGATCCAGGGGTTTGTAAAGGGGGGTGCATTAGTGAGTTAGCCATGATGTGAAAGCATGGACACTGTATACTACAGTTATGTAGTATTATCTATGTATAAAGTGTCTGTGGTAAGGAGCGCGTGCACATGCTATGACGTCACAGTAAAATGGCTTCCGCGACCTTGAATTTTAGAAAAGGGCTTGTTTTTGTAACTCTTAGAGATCGATTTTAGTTTTAGCCCTAATAATAACTTATTATATAGTTTCAAAGGACATTTTTCTACTTTTGTATGTTCTTTAAGTGTTTTATAACAATACTTATAAAGTATATGAGTGTGGGGGAGGCATAACCCCCCTGCAACCCCCCCCCCCCCCCCCCTCCCCCTATTCCGCCGCCTATGCAGATGTTGGATAAACCAACTGTTGGATAAATCAAGTTATAATTGGATAAACTACAGTTGGGTCTATATATCATACAGTAAAATCTCATTAATTAAGAACCTAGATTTTCCTGTACATGTATTCATCCATAAGTTCTAATTAACCAACCACACATGTACTCCATACATTTGGAATGGTACATTCTTCAATGTTTGAATTAAGCCAGATATTCTAATAATCATGCTTCTAATTATCGAGATTTTACTGCAATTATTATTATCATATCAAAATTAGTTTCAGAAAAAAGTCTAATTTTAATGCAGTCAACATACACACAAGTTCAATGTAGTCAACAGATTAAATTAAACTGTCACATATATATATATATATATATATATATATATATATATATATAATTATGTACTGTCATCGGATACATGTGCATACATGTGATTGGATTTGATTTAAGTATAAAAATGGAACCATGCAAAAGCCAATGCAGGCTAATTTACATCATGGTTGCCATGATCAGAAAAAGAAAAGTAACAGTCGTCATGTTATAGCAACTCATATACAACAATAAAGAAAAGAATGAGACAAATTATTCAAACTCCATAAGATGGAATACATGCAGGAATTCTGTAACAAAATGAAGTAAACGACAATCTGGCAAGTCTGAATGATGCATAATACAGTCACTGACGTATTTAAGTACAACCATGAAGTAGAGAGTGTACAGTGAACAGATATAAAAATGTATCATAACGGGATAAAATTGCAAACAGAATCACCATGCAATCATAAGGGGAAATTTCACAACTAGATTAACTGAGATTGATTTAAGTGATAGATCTGCATATAGAAATACATGTCAGTGCATCTCCATCCTGAGTATTCTGTGGCTTCAGATGCACTCTTGCGGTTCCATCGCTATCGTAATCCATGTGTACGGTCATGGGACCACTATCTTTCGTATGATAGCCTAATAGGAATCTCTCTAAGCTACTTCCTGTGGTGCCTTGAGCACCATCTGGGATGATCTCAAATGTTGATGCTGCTTCCTCCAGTGCAACTATTGATATTGTGTGTTCCTCGTCGTCCCCTACCTTTAAAAACACAGTGCTGCCATTCACAGTATATGACAGTCGTAATCCGTTGTAGCTGATGCCACCGCGGACTTCATGCACATATGATGCTTCAAAGTATGACTTTCTTGCAAGAGTAAAATCCTTCCAAGACAGAAAGTACCGCGAGTTTTCACCGCTCTTCACTATTAGCTGGGCTACTTCATCATGAGACACAAGTAGAAGGGTTAGCAGTGGGATTATTGCAGGCATTTTGGCAATGATAGAAAACAAGTATACACTAATAAATCTCCTTGCCTGCTTTGTACTGTTTTATGGGTACT
>CAUJGJ010000487.1:1787700-1790200 GCA_963170055.1 Halisarca cf. caerulea
TGTGTGTGTGTGTGTGTGTGTGTGTGTGTGTGTGTGTGTGTGTGTGTGTGTGTGTGTGTGTGTGTGTGTGTGTGTGTGTGCATGTGTGTGAGTGTACATGGATGAATTAACATTGTGGTTTTCATCAGAGTCCATGCTTTTGTGTATTCATGCAAGTTCCCATGCAGAGAACAGTGCGTGAATATGTGTGTACTAATGTGTATATAATTATTATAATAATGAAACATGCATTGGTAGGGGATTAATTGCAGTAGGATTTATACAATGTCATACATTCAAAGTATACTTTACACTGTCATAGTTGTAGTTATCATTATAGTTGTAGTTGTAGTCTCAAAGTTTACATGGGACAGACTGGTAGGACCCTAGGACAGAGGGTAAAGGAGCACCAGCATTCAGTCGAGGATAAGAAGATGGCCACATCAGCCTTTAAGTTAGCCAAACACACACAAAGAACAGGACACACAATAGATTGGACCCGCACAGAAGTATTGGACAGTTGTACACACACCAAAGAGATGCTTAGTTGAACCCTGGATGATTCACAAGGAACCCTCATCCCTGAACAGAGAACTAGAAGCACTCTCACAGTATACAAAACCTTGATGTAAACCTACATTTCCATTTTTCAACATCGATTCTGAATCACAATCTCAATTGACTCTATTAGTAACCCACAGTTAATACTATTCATCACGTCGCATCAACAACTGTCACACACCACTATTTAAGCCCATGCACTGTCTCTTGTATCATACCACTGATGAAGGTAGCAGCTGGCTGCCGAAACGTTTGGTGTAAAAATGTCTCTTTTTGGCTAGTGAACTCCGGTATAAGATTACTTGACATAATAATACATTTTCCAAGGGCTGATATATGTATAAGGGTCAAAGCTATAAGCTCGATCATATGCATATTTCTGCTACAGTTAACTGCCTATGCATGCGTACGTCATCTTAATACATAATATTTATTATGTTATTATTATGTGTGTCTTTTATATAATTTGTCCAGTGTGTAGTGTGAATTTAAAGAAAGGCAATTTGTATGTAATATAATGATTATTATGTAGTCAAAATAATTCTGGACCTTCACTGGATGATGTGGCACATGCTGAGCACACTAGAATGTCCTTTAATTTCACAATACATTTAATCATTATGATATTATAGACAACAATACTATACAATTGTGTATTTCTATGCATTACAATAGGACATAAGTATATACAGTGTAACCTCTCCAAACCGAACATGAATGGGAGAAAGAATACGTTCAGCTTTGAGAGGTTTCCAGATTAGGGAGGATTCATATATACACGAAGCATAGAGAACAGGACAAAAAAGAAGAGCCCAGTTTAGAGAGGGTTCTACCTTACGGAGAGTTCGGTTTAGAGACGTTTCACTGTATAATGATTAAATAATGATTCGATGTGGTGGTATATTGTGTGTACATGATGGAATCCACGCATGAAGGTTTCCCATTGTATGGGATACATCCTATATACTGGAACAAAGTCTGCATTGACAATTATCACAGACATGCTACTTAATTGTGCTATAGGGCATGCAGTAAAACACAGGTCGTGTGTTGATATTGTTCCCGTTGAATTGCATCCGGACTCATGATGGTGAAGCCCTTTTTGAAGTTCTAATTTGCCATTACAACATTTCTTTGATGTGGCACATCTAAGCTCATATACGAGTAAAGACAAAAGTTTCAACAAACCCTTGTGTATGCAGGTATATACACTTTTGCACTTTGTCCTACGTGCACACACCCATGCATACATGTGAACGTTCACACATGTACACAATAGCATGCACATCCGTGTGTAAATAAGCAAGCAAACATATACATGCATTGACAAATGCACACACACACACACACACACACACACACACACACACACACACACACACACACACACACACACACACACACACACACACACACACACACACACACACACACACATACACACACACACACACACACACACACACACACACACACAAACACACACACACACACACAACACTATAGAACACAAAACAAATTAAACCCAGAAACACACTACACAACACAAAACACAAAAACGTATACACAGACATGTTGAAGTCAAAATTAATGTGTACATAAATACAAATGGAGAGAAGGTCAAAGTACACACTGAGTATGACTCACAAATGACATAATACACTTCCACCCACGATAAGGGTCTCTAGAACCTCCTCCTGCATATGGTGTGGGATTGAGGTCAGTGTTTAGTTTGGCAATTGACCTGTGGCAACATGGACCTGACATAATGCTCAGCTGATTGTTACCTGATTTGGTGACAGCAAGTAGTTGACAATGTATTCTTTGTAAATAATCTGTCCTATATATATATATATATATATATATATATATATATATATATATATATATATATATATATAAATCTTTGGAAACTCAATCATATATCATTATTTCTGTCAAAGAATAGCATTATCATGCA
>CAUJGJ010000487.1:1807700-1812700 GCA_963170055.1 Halisarca cf. caerulea
ACTACTGTCACAGTATGCATATGTGATGAACTGTAGTGAAAATGTGTACCGAAGTGTGTAATAAACTTAATTCATACAAGCACTCCATGTTGTATTATGTGTATGTGTATGCATATATAAAAATAAGTATATATGTATACACACAACAGATGCTGTATAAACAGATAACAGAATAAATAAGGGTATGTTTGCATAAATACAAATTCTATGAAATTCATATCCAGTAGAACTTGCTTAGTGAGTACCTGGTTTAGTACACACTCCTAAATAGTAAGTACTCCTCATTCTGTCCCTGTGTATACCTCATGTACATAAACCAACACTGATAATAAGTACCTCTGATAATAAGTACCTCTGATAATAAGTACTGATGGTCTGCCCCCTTCGAGGTGCATAGCAAGTAAGTTTAACTGTATGGTAGTACCCCTTCTGAGAAACCACCCTCATGAAAGACCACCTCTTTTGAGAGACCACCCTCATGAAAGATCACCTTTTTTGAGAGACCACCCTCATGAAAGATCACCTTTTTTGAGAGACCACCCTCATGAAAGATCACCTTTTTTGAGAGACCACCCTCATGAAAGACCACCTCTTTTGTAAGACCAGCCTTACTGGGGACAAATCCATATACTGTATGTCCCATACTAAAGTCCCCCCATCAGAGACCACCTCTTTTGAGAGACCACCTTTCACCTGTCCCGAAGGGTGGTCTCTCAAAAGAGATACTACTGTAATACATGCGGTATATACTGTACAGTAGACATACCTAGCTGGTAGGAGGACAGTGCTAGCATGGTCATATGACGTAATCTACAGTATAGAATCAAACTTGGTTAGTAAGTGCCAGGGATAGTACACACTCCAGGACAGTAAGTACTCCTTGCTCTCTCCCTCCCTCATGTACAGTACTGAAAACAACACTGATAGTAAGTACTCCTTCCTCTCTCCCTACCTCATGTACAGTACTGGAAACAACACTGATAGTACATACTCCTTGCTCTCTCCCTACCTCATGTACAGTACTGAAAACAACACAGAGAGTAAGTACTCCCTGCTCTCTCCCTCCCTCATGTACAGTACTGAAAAGGACACTGACAGAAAGTACTTCTGATAGTATGTACTACATCAGTTCATTTAGTTTACTGTATACACCACAAATGGTACACATACTAACCAAGTTCCTGAGTTAATGGCACAGGTTATATATGGAATTGCAATAGCACATCATAAACATTGGCCAAAAACTGTCTCATTCGCTTTTGACATCATATACGTCCAATTTCATCATCAATAGGACGATACAGGCTATAGTGGCTCGAACGACTGTCATATGCGTATATGCATGTGATAAGTATGTGGTGTACTGTACGTGGATAGGTTTGTGCAAAAGATACACAGTAGTACCACTTTTGGGAGACCACCTTCATGAAAGACCAGCTCTTTTGTAAGACCAGCCTTACTGGGAACAAATGCCCATATGTCCCATACTAAATTCCCCCTCATCAGAGACCACCTCTTTTGAGAGACACCTTTCACCTGTTCCTAAGGGTGGCCTCTCAAAAGAAGTACTACTGTACAGCGAAACGCATATAGAAAGACCACTCAAGGGACCAAGTAATTGTGGTCTCTATAGACAGCTAGGTGGTCCTTGTACAAAGTTGCTTTAGTACAACTAAAGTGGACAATGAGCCAGTCTACCATGGCCTCTAGAAACAGGTGGTCTTTATATGCAAGTGGCATTTAAGACAGGTTCTACTGTAGTCTAAAAAGTGCTGTAGTGATCCTGTGTTCAGTGCGCAAGGTGAAGTGGGGTAAATTGGGACATGGAATAATTGAGGACAGTGAGTCAAAGCAGATTATCAGAAAACCACTGTTTTCTTTCATTTTTAGTCCTGTGTCCGAGAACTTTCATGCCTATACACAAGCATCACGCCCCCTCAATCTGTGTAAATCAAGAATAATAATGGCTATTCTCCCCTATTTGGATGCAGGAACATATGTCATTTTCCGATCCGAGGGTAATTACCAAGCCAGTAGTAGAAGGAACTGTGAGGTGATGATTTCCCTATGACAAAGTTTGTAACAGCAAATCACGCAGTGTAGCGTAGTGCTCATAATGACACCCCTCGATCCACTATACACATTACTTCTTGTCAGTGTTGTCTCCATGAACTGGGAGTTCAGCATTAGCAAGTGTGGCTAGACCATAGACACTCTATACTACGTAACTAGTACAGTGTCTTGGCTAGACAGCTTAACATAGCAGAAGTAAAGGCCCTGTCCTGAATTACCCCAGTACTCCAAATTACCCCAGTGTTCCAAATTACTCCAGTACTCCAAATTACCCCAGTGTTCCAAATTACCCCAGTGTTCCAATTTGAAATTACCCTGCTTTACCCTACCCGTGGACTGGCTGGTTTTCAACACAAGTTAGCAGTACAAGCGACTATGCAACCACTCTTATTACTTGCCAGCCCATGACAAAGTGGAAGATGCCTATTCTGGCACCTCTATCAATCTGCATTTGCCTAAACCAGCCAAGATTCTTTGGCACTGACCACTAATGTGTATACAACACAAACTGAATTCTATAATCCAGCAACCTGCTAATCCAGCACTGGTTTTCATTCCCCAGCGGGTACCGGAATATACAGTTCCCTGGAATAACACATCAACATACACATAACATCTCCACATGAATACCATAGCCTGATTCGTAACAGAATATGGTCCATGTAAGCTTTAAAGTTCGTTATAATTATCCAGAAAGGTTTATTAACTTCAGGTTCATTACAGAGGTTTGCATTGCAATTTAAACATCATTGCGGGTTGCCTTGCGAGCACACAATGTACAGTACATAAGCCCACGACTGCAGGACAACACGGTGTACATGGTACATGCAACTTAGCACTCTACGTACCTGACCGCAGCATGTGCCACACCGAACCACCAAGACTAGAAGGTTGAAATGGGTTTGCGGCGAAACTTATCGAGCTGTTGCAACATACACAAGTACAGGCATCCGATGGAATCTCGATAATCAAACACCTTGATAATCTGACATTCTTTTCAATTTGAAGAAGCCCACGATGGGTGAGACAATGTGTGACTTTTTGGTGAAGAATTGTTTGAATACTGCTAAAGAAAAGTTTAACGATAGTTCTACAACAATAAGCAGAATGTCTTCAAATTTCCTTGTTCAAGATCTCCATTGATCGTCACCAACACAGCATACATACACATGTGTAGATTGGCAACACTTAAACCAAACATGGATGATTTCTGAAGTTACACAGACTTCACATGTGCGAGTATGGCACCAGTCACAGCTCATTAGACAAGCGAATCAAGCTTCAGAATCTAAAATGATAACACATGTAAGTGGGAAGTTTCAGATGCTTCAGCGACCCACAAAATTAAACACAGCATCAGTATCACCAGGAGAATGTGCTATACAGCAAGAGTATGTCATGTATCAAACAGGAGTATGTACAAGAACGTACTAACACTAGTAGACTAGTGCGTACTACCTAGTAGGGCACTAGCTAGGCATACATGTATTAACCAGGAATGTGTACAAGTCTGTACTAGCACTAGTAGGGCACTAGCTAGGCATACATGTATTAACCAGGAATGTGTACAAGTCTGTACTAGTACTAGTAGGGCACTAGCTAGGCATACATGTATTAACCAGGAATGTGTACAAGTCTGTACTAGTACTAGTAGGGCACTAGCTAGGTATACATGTATTAACCAGGAATGTGTATCAGGCATGTGCTCAAGTATATGCATATAATATGAGTCAGGAGTAGTATGACTGTGTGGAGTTTACTCATACAGAAACTTGTGTGTGTGTGTGTGTGTTGTGTGTGTGTGTGTGTGTGTGTGTGTGTGTGTGTGTGTGTGTGTGTGAGTGTATGCGCGCGTGTGTGTGTGTGTGCGTGTGTGTGTGGTGTGTGTGTGTGTGTGTGTGTGTGTGTGTGTGTGTGTGTGTGTGTGTGTGTGTGCGTGCATGTGCATGTGTGTGTGTGTGTGTGTGTGTGTGTGTGTGTGTGTGTGTGTGTGTGTGTGTGTGTGTATGCGTATACGTGTGAGTGTGTGTATGTGTGTGTGTGTGTGTGTGTGTGTGTGTGTGTGCGTGTGTGTGTGTGCATGTGGAGATTGAAATAACATCAAAATTAATGACTATATTCCAGTCAGGGTGGATCTTCAGCTACCGCATGGCAATATATGTAAGCTCAGGAGCCTTAGCTTGGCTCATTAAACCAGAACACCCGACCACTCCCCCTATGCCTAAGTGAAAACCACCTGTCAGCCAGGTCTGTGTCTAAGCGATTACCCTTAGGGCAGATGTAATGGGATTTGGTTCCTACCTGTAAATCAAGGGTGAAAAAAATCCATTCCATCTGGATATTAAATACCACAAGGATTTTCAATCACACCACACTGTGGAACTGACTAATTAGAATTAGAGCAATTGAGATAAATCATGACCAGAAGTAGATTGATGCTGTTCTAAGCAAGTGATGCATGTGCATAGGTTCCTCTTATAAGCTAGCATACACCTTCTCGTATAGGAAGTGAGTAGACACTGATAGTGATTCTGTTTGCCAACATTAAAATTGCAGTTTCGCATTCTTTGGGGCGCATTGGTTTTGCACATCCACACACATCTATCCCATGACAAACCAACTCAAACACTAGAACAATGGGCTACTCATCGTCCTTGTGGCTCTCAACCTCGGGCTCACCCCCACGATGATGATTATCTGCCTCTAGTGCATCGATCAGCACACATCCATTCTATGTACTGTATTCTATGTACAGTGTTCTATGTATTCTATGTGTTACTGGGTATTAAAAAATCTTGATTGCATGTATAGTAATCTACACCCGGTCTTAGGCATCCTATCACTAGTATGAAATTTCAGCATTGAAAGCTGCCAGTCAGTGATTACAACATCCATGTTATGTTGCCTTAGAAACTATCGCTCTGTCT
>CAUJGJ010000487.1:1822700-1832700 GCA_963170055.1 Halisarca cf. caerulea
ATACCAGGAAAATGGATATGCATTTTACCAAAAAAAGAGAAACATAGATGACAGATTCTTGCACATCATAACACTTGGTGACAAAATAGATGTGTACTGTTTACAGCAAATTCAATGGAGAAGCAAACAATGTTCCAAAACAACACACACGCTTGTGTAATCATGCCTAACGTCTGTTATAATAAAATAAAGTAAGGCCAAGTGAACTAATACTTTGAACTATAATTTGAGATAATGAGGGGAATAGTGTCAATACTGTTGGCTAGCAACCCTGAGACACTGGAAAAACAAGAGCAGACAATACAAATCCGCACAGGAGCCAACCTCCCAAGTCTATGCTCAGCGATTGGACAACAACGAGAAAAATGTGCCAACACACACAAACACATACACACACACACACACACACACACACACACACACACACACACACACACACACACACAAGCTTAGAGATACATAACTATGTATCACATACAGTGAGACCTAACTTATCTGCACCTCAGATATCCAGTTCCCTCACTTTCAGCAGGTATGAAGTTAATGTAGCTTTTATTAGAACAAATCTACAATAATCCTACTGTATTACTGCTCCCTCATTTATCCAGTTCTTACAATTTATTCACAACTTTATTCAGAACGTAAGTGTGCGGATAGGTGAGATCTGACTGTACACTGCCTCACTTTAATCTTGTGTTCCTATTAATAGTAAATCCCAAAGAATACTACCTAATGCAAAAAAACACTGTCAATTCAATGCGGCAAGCATTGTCTACTTGACGGACAGGCAATAACACAATTTTCTTCAAAGTTAAAGATTAATTACATACACGTACCTCTGCAATCAAAACCCAATATGCAGCAATCAGTATTCTGTGGAACCTAGCCACCATGGACACTTTGGAACCTGAAGAAAGGTTTGCTGTACAGTGGACCCCTCTAATCCAGCCCCCTGAATTGCGAACCCCTCTAATCCAGACCCCTGAATTGCAGACACCCCTCTAATCCAGACCCCTAAATTGCAGACACCCCTCTAATCCAGACCCCTGAATTGCAGACATCCCTCTAATCCAGACCCCCTGAATTGCAGACACCCCTCTAATCCAGACCCCCTGAATTGCAGACACCCCTCTAATCCAGACCCCTGAATTGCAGACACCCCTCTAATCCAGACCCCTGAATTGCAGACACCCCTCTAATCCAGACCCCCCGCTTTTGCAGACACCCCTCTAATCCAGACCCCCCGCTTTTGCAGACACATACCATTGGAACCAAATAATGCACTATAATAAGTCGTAGTACATCTTCCACCCTTGAAATGAGAACATCTCAATCATCAGGGCAGTCCTTTCTGGTCCCGAGGTGTCTGGAATAGAGGGGTTCCCTGTATAGAGGTTTCCACTATTCAGAGGAAAATACGCATAACAGTCTATCTCGGCCACAAAATCAGTCCATTATGAGTGCTTTTCACTATTTGTGGAGCTTGGAGAAGCCTCTGTATAGGGGGCCACCTGTCTACAGAGACCACAACTACTTGGTAGAAGGTCTTTAGATCACCTCCATGATACAGCTGTACCTCTGTATAAGGGCCACCTGTCTACAGAGACCACAATTACTTGGTAGAAGGTCTTTAGACCACTCCATGATACAGCTGTACCTCTGTATGGGGGCCACCTGTCTACAGAGACCACAATCACTCAGTTCCTAAACTAGCCTTCATAAACATGAACAGTGTAGCATTACAGATCTTATAAAACACTACTTCAGGGCAAACAGGTGCTGCTTTGGGGAGTACAGCAAACCACAAAGACCTGTTTACCACCTCCCAAGACAGCAACAGCTGTGTGTGTGGTGAGCTGCCTAGCAGCTGACAAAAGAGCTAATGCTATCAGTGACATCACAAAAAGTGCACAGTGGAAGAATAGACTTTATAAAACCTATGGTGGAATTTAGTGAGAAACTGTAGCTTAACAAGCTAGCCCGCCCCACAAACACTGGGATGCGCTAGCTTGTTAGACTACGAGCATGTACCTGGTATAGTACCCAATGGACTTAAGCTAGCTTGTTAGACCATGAGTAACTGGTATAGCGCCAAATGTACTCAAGTTAGCTTTTTAGACCATGAGTACCTGGTATACGTAGTACCCAATGTACTTAAGCTAGCTTGTTAGACCATGAGTACCTGGTATAGTACCCAATGTACTCAAGGTAGCTTGTTAGAGTACAAGTACGTACTGTCCCTGGTATAGCGCCAAATGTACTTGAGCTAGCTTGTTAGACTATGAGTAGCTGGCATAGTGCCAAGTGCTGTGAGTACTGTACCCATGGATGTATGTACATACATATTCCTCACTCTGTCTCCCCATCATGTACACACCACAAGCCACTCCTAGCCCAGGAGTGAGTAACCTTGACATAATGAGCATTTGGCAATGCAGTTCACAGTAGAAAGTTAGTACCAAAATTATACAGCCGCCATCACGTTTGCTGACAAGCAGATTACACATTTATCACACTTAATATACATTGTACACTGTGTTTCCTTGAAGTACACGCAGGACTTATCAGTCAAGTTAAACTCTGGGGCATTCATGCAGACAACAATATCCAGTATTGCGTGCTGCGTTCATTGCACAATGGAAAATCTTCTCATACTGTAAAAATTGTTATTACTGATTTCCGTGAGTTGGTTTCCTTTGTAAACCTTTTAGCACACAAATATTACGAGTCATCAGTGGTCCTTCTATACAGATGGTCCTTCTATACAGGTGGTCTTTCTATACAGGTGGTCCTTCTATACAGGTGGTCTTTCTATACAGGTGGTCTTTCTATACAGGTGGTCTGGAGATAGGTATCACTGTAGACCAACTTGAAACATAGACAAAAATGGGACCATTTGCCTTGATAAACCACGCTGTAAAATCACCCTTCACAGATTTCAAGGTGCATGGAATGGAGGGATCCACTGCACACCTAATATACACATTGTGTCATGGTGAGCAGGTAGATCAAAGGAAAGAAGTGGGCTATAAAAGCTCTACAGCACACTTTTGATTTACTATACAGCACACTTGCAATCAAGGTTCAGCTCTACAGCACACTTGTAATCAAGTCATTAAGAGGTCCTGACAAACAATCAACTTCACTTTCCTTGACCTCTCACTATTGCGCAAGATTACAGGCCAATATATGGGACAAATCCATTAGTACCATCCCATGACACAAGTTATTTGTATCACTCCCAAGCGGGATGTGCAGCCATACAATCACACTTTTCTTTAATCACCTCGGTCTGACGCCCTCGGTGATTAAGGAAAAGTGTGATTGTATTAGCTGCACATCCCACTTGGGAGGGATACAGCTGATACTTGTGGTCTTTCATAAATTTTCTGTGATATTGCTCAAATTCTAGCGAAACTTTCATCTCATTACTTCAACTTCGAGCACCTACAGCAAAGTGAGGGACTTTAAACAGATGCACATCGCAGGAATTAGGTTTGCAAATGTCACCAACAGCTGTGACATCCCATAAACCATTAATTGCAGACAGCAGGATTTGAAAAGTCTGATTAGAGAATATTGACTTGTCCAATCAAAGGCATTGTTGTACCACAAGAGATGCAGGTGTGGAGAGACAATTATTGGTGTGGCGCCAGGACGGGAGAAACCAATTGCTCCCTTGCATGCAAATTCACATGATTCTGCCAGGTTGTGCGATGATTTTATGTGGGTTACTTATACATGGCTGTGGGTAGGGACGTAGAAGTTGATCAGACAAAGTTGATTAGTGTAGCATGAAATAATGCTGCACTGGGTGTTATGTACAAATATGGGCATGTGTGTGTGTGTGTGTGTGTGTGTGTGTGTGTGTGTGTGTGTGTATGTGTGTGTGTGTGAGTGCATGTGTGTGCTTGTGCGTGCATGTGTGTATGCATGCATGCATGTGTGTGTTGTGTGTGTGTGTGTGTGTGTGTGTGTGTGTGTGTGTGTGTGTGTGTGTGTGTGTGTGTGTGCGCGCGTGTGTGTGTGCCGTGCATGTGTGCCCATGTGTACATGTACAAGAATGTGTGATCACACACATGTACAGCTTGCATATGCATTTGCAAACACAGTGAAACCAACACTGATGAGAAACAAAATCATGCTGTACTTCTGTGTGATATCCAAGTTTGTCGAAATAGCGAGGAACACATGACAACAGATACACCTAGTCAGTGCTATTCTTTCTTTCTGTGAAAATAACACTGGAATATAAGACAATGGATGGAGGTGTGGTACAAAAATATGCAGATAACAGAAAGATAAAACATGACAGATTGTAGAGGTTAAGTAGTGATAAGTACGTATCCCATGGAACCTCTTTTAAAGGACACCTCAAAAATGCAGCCACCTCCTTTACCTGAACCTGCACCACTTCACTGCCCCACTTGGAATCCCTGACACAGACACTTGTACACCTCTAGACCTGCTGAAATAAGGACACCTCCATGAACATGGCAGCTTACTGTAGTCTGAATGGTGTCCTATTATGGAGGTTCCACTATGGACAATTAATGATGCAGAATATTGCTCCTAACAAGACTATGAAAAAGGTCAAATTATAGAAGTGCCAGACACCAGTCTCTCTGTTGTTGACTCGCAGAGTCGCCTGTGGAATGATTCATTTTTGACACTTCCTCAATTTGGAGCCCATTGAGTATTACGGCATAAGACACTGGATTGAATGGGATGGGCTTCTCAATAGCAAACTATTAAGTGTTTATTACGGTAGATAATTACTCTTGTAGCTTGCGAATGGATGGGCAAACACACACACACACACACACACACACACACACACACACACACACACACACACACACACACACACAAACACACACACACGCGTGCGCGCGCACACACACACACACACATACATATACACACACATACACACACACACACACACACACACACACACACAAACACACATACATACACACACACACACACACAAACACACATACGTACACACACACACATACACACACACACACACACACACACACATACACACATACGTACACACACATACGTACACACACACACGTACACACACACACACGTATGTAATTCTGCATAGTACACAAGATCTGCACACACAGTTATGGTATGCGTTCAAGCAATCAGTAGTCTAATCCAATTGCCCAAACGTTGTCTTTTGGGCAAACAGAAAGTGACAGAATCTGAAATTATTAGAATGCTACATTTGTAGAGAACATAACAACAAATAGACCAAAAGTACATCTAACAAGAATTACATTGAGACCTCAGGTATTGGCACCTCAGATATCCAGTTCTCTCACAGTAGTTACAATTGGAACAAATCTGCACTAGTCCTACTGTACACTATACTACTGTTCCCTCATTTATCCCGTTCCCTCGCTTTATTCACAATTTTATCCAGAATGGATGTGCGTGGATAAGTGAGGTCTGACGGTACATAAAAATCATTGATACTGTATTTGATTGTAGACTGTAGTAAACCTACCCACTGAAGATGGCCTCACATAGAGTGGAATGCACTAAACAACAAATATATTTAACAAGCAACACATTAACCAGAAAAACCTTAGCTATACAAGAGATGTACTTTTAACAAGAAGTACAGTGGGCCCTTATTTAACAAGGAGTACAGTGGGCCCTTATTTAACAAGGAGTACAGTGGGCCCTTATTTAAAAAGGAGTACAGTGGGCCCTTATTTAAAAAGGAGTACAGTGGGCCCTTATTTAAAAAGGAGTACAGTGGGCCCTTATTTAACAAGGAGTACAGTGGGCCCTCATTTAACAAGGAGTACAGTGGGCCCTTATTTAACAAGGAGTACAGTGGGCCCTTATTTAACAAGGAGTACAGTGGGCCCTTATTTAACAAGGAGTACAGTGGGCCCTTATTTAACAAGGAGTACAGTGGGCCCTTATTTATTCAACCACATCTGTTCCTTACAAAATGTGGCGGATCAACCAAGTGTAGGGTAAATCAGGTGTGACTGCATGTCTAATTATACTAAATACTTTGTAAAGTACACACCCAGGACACTTGTTGGCCTGTTTCCACTGAATTAATTATACCTGCAACAGGTGGAACAATTGCATATATTACCCACACACGTGTGCGTGCGCGTGCCACAGTCATTGATCTCAAGGGTTCAAGCTGCAAAGCTACCATGCAATCAGACTCACATAACCTACAAGGAGATGTCTGGGATATCAGATGCACTTTGTCGGGGCGGACTACAAAGACACACCTGAGTACACAAGGTTGATTACCTTGCCAACAAGAGACCACAAACATATACCGTATGCGCTTTAATTTTTGTGTGGTTTTATATTTGCGGTACTTGCGGAATGGAAGGCCTCCGCAAAAATTTACATCCACAAAAATTTAGATTAGGCTATTATACGATGGCGAAACATAACTGTCGATAAATATAAAAACACAAAAATTGCTAAAAAGCCTAGATCTGCGAAAGTTTCAACCTGTGAAAAGTAAAGTGTGTACAGAACTCAAATGTAAAAGAGTCTGATGATGTGTGCAGGAATGAATACATGTTTGTGAATGCATGCATGTGTGTGTGTGTGTATGTGCGTGTGTGTGTGTGTGTGTGTGTGTGTGTGTGTGTGTGCATATGTGTGTATGTGTGTGTGTGTGTGTGTGTGTGTGTGTGTGTGTGTGTGTGTGTGTGTGTGTGTGTGTGTGTGTGTGTGTGTGTGTGTGTGTGTGTGTGTGTGTGTGTGTGTGTGTGTGTGTGTGTGTGTGTGTGTGTGTGTGTGTGTGTGTGTGTGTGTGTGCATGTGTGTGTACACACACATACGTATGTGCTCCTCATGTACACATGCTTATGCATGTCCGCAGCCATACATGCATACATACACACCTACCTACATCATATGAACAAAACCCATGCATACATACACGTGCATGTGCATAACACAAATAACTGAAGCATACTAAGCGTGCTGTGTGGGCAGTCTGTACCTTCTTGTGGAGCTGAATCTGTAGATAAGCAAAGTTTATCAGAACACTCCTGAAATCGGCTATCTTTTGAGTGTTAAAATTCTCAAACTCTTCCAAAGCAGCTTTGTTGAATGCCCTGCAATGTAATAAAAAAGTGAGGATGTGTGAACTATAGTGAACATGCACGCACACGTGTGCAACACACACACACACACACACACACACACACACACACACACACACACACACACACACACATGCCCACGCACACACACATACATGCACACACACACACACACACACACACACACACACACACACACACACACACACACACACACACACACACACACACAACACACACAGAGAGAGAGTACTGCAGAAGATGGCCAGATTATATAGAATGTCAGATTATCGAGGTGTCGGATTAGAGAGGCTACACAATTACTGTAATACATCCAAATTTGTAGCTGCTTAAGCCTTCAACTGTTACTGTTGCCCAAATCTTGCCCTCTGTAGAGATACAGTAGAACCTTGTCGAGATAAACACTCTAAGACAAATTCTGCTCAACACAAACTAGTGTCCAAGCCTTGTTTGGTTTGCTGCAGTACCACACACACACAGTGGAAATTCATTATAACGAATCTCAGAGGACACTGCAGGTTCTTTATCATTGGATATTAATTACTATAACCAGTTACACTTCCATAGAAGAACACTAACAGGTCACAGGAATCTGATCATCACGTACAGAAGTTATCATATCCTGTTACATGAATAACTTCCGATAGTGAGAACAAATTTCGTGGGTGACCAGTCTTATAACGCAGTTTGACTGAATGCAGTATCTATGTATGTTGCCTTTCAGTCACAAATGCAACTCCAAAAGATACAGCAGAAACTCGTTATACAGAAAACTCTTACGGTGAACTTTGGCATTTACAGTAGAGAATAAATTAATGCGACCCAGTTCATGTTCTAACATGAAGCAGGCATTGCTGGGCACTGCGAATTTCGGACATGAAGAATTTACAGTGTCCCCTGGGATTCGTTATAATGAGTTTCCACTCTGGAATCTCAAATGAGAATCATGTTCGGAACTGAATCCTACTGTGAGGCGGGGGCATTGTCATGGCTTACAACATTATCACATGTTTAAGTGAATCCTTTGAGAGAGGAGATAATGAGGGAAACAACTGGAACGAGACGGTCAACACGATGACACAATCTTCCTTTTAGCTTGTCTCCTCTTTGAAGTATCCAGGAAAGCAGGATGTTTATACAACCACTCCGACACCACACCCTACGTTACAACTGTTCATGAAAACTACATAATTGCTAACTGGCGCCCATGTGTGCCACCAGCTACCACCGCCTGTCTACATAGCTGACGCCACACATTCAGGACTTCCACCTTAACTACAGAACTGTAGTGTTGGCAGTGAAACAATGAAAACCCTACAAAATAAGAACCCTAGAGACAGACCTATGAACAAGGTTAATTTGGAGGGCTTTCCAGATTATTAGGAAGAGCCTGGGCAAGCCCCGCCATGACGTGATGCGTAGTATGTACGATGGGGGGGGGGGGGGGGGGTATGGGAGTGGTCGTGTTTGTGGCCGGCTGGCTGGCTGGATATGTGTCATACAGTCAGCCAACAATAATTTCAGGACATTCATACATTTAGATGACAAAGTTCTCACAGGTTTGACCTGATTTCTCTGGCTTCATAGCGGCACCGTCGGCAATGAGCCCTGTGGTGCTTTCTGCTCTTTCTTCATCTGTTTCACCTGCTCAGTGGGCCCTTTCCTCTCTTTCATTGGGTAATTTATGATTAAGTGGTAACTGAGGCCATGTTTGTCCCCTATAACACAAACCTGTGTCGCTCACCCACGCTTGTCTGCCGACGATGAGGTGAACAAGACACAAACAAGGCATCCATTATCTACAGAATTCCTACATACATCCCACATTACAAACCGCATTATTACAACCTACGGGAATCCCCACCATGCTACCCCCTCTCTCCAAGTGACTTTGGGCACTACTAACGGGGAGAAAAGACACAAATAAACAAATGACCTACCTCTCATGGAAACCACACACAGTTTGCCCTCATTTATCTAACCACATTTGGTCCTCATAAGATGTGCCAGATAAACTAGGTGTTGGACAACCCAGGTGCTGGATAAACCAGGTGTTGGATAAACCAGGTGTTGGATAAACCAGGTGTTGGATAAACCAGGTGTTGGATAAACCAGGTGTTGGATAACCAGGTTAAACTGTATAAAATTTAGTGATGATTCATAACAAAGGTTTGGATAAATGACACTTTCAGAATATTTCAGATAAGTGTCGGACATTTGAGGTATGAATGCACACTGTGGAGACAAACTGCACTGGCTGTGTTTAATTCAAGAAAGTACATTTACATGCATACAATGCAAATTCCCATTAATCCTCCACCTTTTGTCACAGATCCCTTTTATACACAACCAAATCTGTACGTGAATCGATGGAATGACAGTCTTTGACCAATCATTACACTGCACTCATTAATCTAAAACAAAAAATTTACTACTTAACCAAATTGCAGAGGATTAACAATTCGGTCAAAATTTACTTAAATTAAAAGTCACTTGCTAGAAAACCACTCTCTATACAACACACATGTTGGGAACCATTTCACTGGTCTCTGTACAAAATGAACTGGCTACAAGAACAACTTGCCTAGAACAGCACATACAGCAGTGGAACCAGCAGTTTTGTCTGTATAGCAGCCCAAGGAGCATGCATGCAACCAACAGCAGTGGAACCAGCAGTTTTGTCTGTATAGCAGCCCAAGGAGCATGCATGCAACCAACAGCAGTGGAACCAGCAGTTTTGTCTGTATAGCAGCCCAAGGAGCATGCATGCAACCAACATAGGCGCAGGATGCAGGGGAGCCAAGCCCCCCTCACTTTTAGCAGATATTGTCCCAATACCATACATGTGTCTACATGTTGTA
>CAUJGJ010000487.1:1845200-1850200 GCA_963170055.1 Halisarca cf. caerulea
GACATTGTCGGAGGGAGACAAACCGCGAGACCAATCCCCCCCCCCCCCATACGGTTCTTTGTACAGGGGTATTGTAACTGACCACTAAGGGACGTGTAGACTTAGCACCAACCTCAGCTCTACAGTCCAGTCACCTAACCGCTATGCCATCAGGGACCTTCTGAACTTAGACCATTAAATGTGTTATTTGTAGTTGAGGTATTATTGCCTGGTAGAGGGTTAGGGTTAAAGATTAACCTGTAATGTGATTTGAACTCAGTCACTCCTGTGTCCTATACCCCACTCATCTTGCCGCTAAGCCAACTGTGACCGTCCGAATAAAACTTACTAAAAGTGCTATTTATAGCTAAACCATAGTCCCCTGCATGCGTATAATATATCCATATAATAATATTACGTACGATAGTGGATGCCGCCAAGGACGTGTGCGCATGTCCAGTTACGTAGTAATATCTTGTGAAGCTTAAACCTGTTGCCAGCTGGTGGTGCTCTTAGAAGGATGGAACTGTGACACTCAACAGCTTACAGGTGAAATCATACCTGTCAGCCTCAACCACTGGAAACATCAAATATGACTTGGGTATTTTTTATCAGACTCTTAGCAGGGTGCTGGTCATTGGCTGGTGCCCTAGATGCTATTAGCCTAGATATTACCAAGTTTAGGGTTGGGAATTACTGCTGCTGTGAGTTAGGTGGGCATGCCATCACCCTTCAGCTGCAGCCCAGCTCTCCTCATCTTGTGGGGCTTGCAACCTCTGCAGAAGGGCAACCCCTGATTGCACGAGGGGGGCATGGGGGATATTGGGGGCAGCTGGGCCCATATCCAGTGGGTCTCTCCCTCAATGATGTCTGATGGCTCACCCCAATTGGGCCCATTTGCAGCCCAATAAGGGGGCCACAATAGCTTGCACTGTAGGCTGTGGTATTACAAGTGTGTGTGTGTGTGTGTGTGTGCGTGTGTGTGTGTGTGTGTGTGTGTGTGTGTGTGTGTGTGTGTGTGTGTGTGTGTGTGTGTGCGTGTGTGTGTGTGTGTGTGTGTGTGTGTGTGTGTGTACATGTGTGTGTGTGTGTATGTGTGTGTGTGTGTGTGTGTGTGTGTGTGTGTGCGTGTGGGTGTGGGTGTGGGTGTGGGTGTACGTATATGTGTGTTTCAGCAGTGGACAGAAACAATCATGCCAGCACAGCTAGCATCCCAGCTGGGATAACAGATACAGTGGGAGAAATGCTAATCAGGCATCGGTTGAGGTTGAGGTGGCTTGGTCACCTTGGCCGCATGGGATCGGAAAGACTGCCCAAACAACTCCTGTTCGGGGAATTTATCACGACTAGACCACAACATGGGGCGAAGAAGAGATGGATGGACTGCATTGCTGCAGATCTTAAGTCCGCAAGTATCAAAGAGTGGTATGAGACCTCACAGAACAGAGATATATGGAGGAGGAAGTGCTTTGAGGGCATAGAACTGAGGAAGAGGAATACACCTGTGGAAGAGTAACTTTTCCCGTGTTTGTGGCAGGAACTTTCACAGAAAAGGTGAAAGGACAAGACATCACCGTTTCTGTACAACCTGGCAAGCTGGTGTTTATTAACTTTTCATGAAGAGTCCTTGATTATCTACAGCCCAGGATCCCAGGGTTCAAGGGCTCAACTATATCATAACCCAATGGGAGGCATCAAAATCTGTGTGTACACATGTGTGTGTGTGCATGTGTGTGTGTGTATGTGTGTGTGTGTGTGTGTGTGTGTGTGCGTGCGTGCGTGCGTGCGTGTGTGTGTGTGAATATACACAGGCATGCATAATGTGACATACGTACATAATATTTAATATTGAACTGTCCCATTAATATAAACTGCTCAGCAAAACATACATACTGGATAGATTTTAGAATATCAGCGAAGTACGTACTTACATGAGGGTAGACAAGAGCAAAGAAGCTCTTCAGGAATTCAAATTCTGAATATCTTCTCCAAACCTCCCACTTTGTCTTCTTCTGCTCGTCCGGTACTACCACAGCCACTTCGCTGTCATCTTCCTGGGTTCCCACACCGACACCAACCCTGCACAGGACAAGCATGTAGAACAAGTACTGAGAAACCTGTCTTTAAGACCACTCGTGTAGAAAGACTACCTGCCTATAGTGACCCTTGCAGGCTGGTTCATTGGCGATCTCAGTGATAATAATGTACATCTGTATAGGACCACCTGTCTACAGAGACCAAACTCCCTTGGTCCCTTGAATGGTTGGTATAGACAGCCTTGACTGTACTGTACTAGAGTGAAACAACCCTGAGAAGAGCACAAGTAGCGCTACAAGTACAAATACAGAAGAACCTCATTATACAGTGCAGTTAGGGTTCTCCCGCTCCCTGTGCTCCCTCGTCAGCCCTGCATCGGGCAAGTACATACGTACACACAGTCAAACCTCTCCATAATGAACTGCTCAGGACCACTGAAAAAGCTAACTATACAAGTGTGTTCACTACATCAGGGTGTTCACTACATCAGGGTGTTCACTACATCAGGGTGTTCACTACATCAGGGTGTTCACTACATCGGGGTGTTCACTACATCGGGGTGTTCACTACATCAGGGTATTCACTACATCAGGGTGTTCACTACATCAGGGTATTCACTACATCAGGGTGTTCATTACATCAGGGTGTTCACTACATCTGGGTGTTCACTGCGTCAGGGTGTTCACTACATCAGGATGTTTACTACATCAGGGTGTTTACTACATCAGGGTGTTCACTACATCGGGGTGTTCACTACATCAGGGTGTTCACTACATCAGGGTGTTCACTACATCAGAGTGTCACTGTCTCAGGGCGTTCACTACATCGGGGTTCATTATAATACAGTAAAAAGGTGTACATTCTAAGGTCTGTGCTTGCTATATCAGGGAGTTCATGTATCCAGGGTACACAATAGAGAGGATCAACCATGTGGAGAGAAAACAATACAGTCAAGCAACAACGCTGCCAAGTGAACACTCAGTGCAACAAGTAAATAAAGTAGAATCGATTATCCCATTATAAAGTGGAATTTCTGTAATCTGACACCTCTATAATCCAACATCCCCTCTAATCTGACCTCATTTGAAGTAAAGTCACCAGTGCGCACATTACTCTTCAAATCAAGAACAACACTGGAAAAGCCCTCTGTGTGCGGTTTGCTGTTGGCAATGTACACAGTAAGGTCCTGGCAAGGCAAATTAACAACAGTAGTGACTGGCTGTGATAAAATTATGCAGAAATCACTCCATAAACCGGCAACCTCTGTAATCTGAAACAATTTTGCTGCCCACAGAGTATTGGCTCACAGACGTTCCATTATAATAAGAAACACTGGATAACCTGCCAATTTGCAATTTGACATCTATTTGAGGCCAACAAGGTGCGGATCAAGGCTCTTCCGCAGTTGTAGTGAAACAGGGTAAAACAAGGTGATTTGGACCCGTCAGTCAAAAGCTAGTGCCGCGTAGCCAGCTCCCTCTTTCTGCTCTTTTTGCTTTCATTCAAATTCCAGTCCCTCAAACAGAGGTGAAGAGAACATGCAGGAAAACGCGGATTGTCACACGAGACTAGTCAAAAGCAGCGTCAACCACAAGCTAGACACACTATATTACGTATATTAGTATAGTATCATTATACAGTGTAACCTGTATTAATTAAAAGACACCTCCAAAATGCAGCCAACTTCTTTAAAGCGACACCTCTGCTCTGCCCCATTTGACATTCCTCACATTGACATGTGTACATATAAAACCTCCAAAATAAGGACACCTACATAAGCAGCACAGTTAACGGTGGCCCCAATGGTGTCCTTATTATAGAGGTTCACTGTAATGGACAGTTAACGGTGGTCCCAATGGTGTCCTTATTATAGAGGTTCACTGTAATGGACAGTTAACGGTGGTCCCAATGGTGTCCTTATTATAGAGGTTCACTGTAATGGACAGTTAACGGTGGTCCCAATGGTGTCCTTATTATAGAGGTTTCACTGTACAGGACAGTTAACGGTGGTCCCAATGGTGTCCTTATTATAGAGGTTCACTGTAATGGACAGTTAACAGTGGCCCCAATGGTGTCCATATTATAGAGGTTGCACTGTACAGGACAGTTAACGGTGGTCCCAATGGTGTCCTTATTATAGAGGTATCACTGTACAGGACAGCCTACTGTGGTCCCAATGGTGTCCTTATTATAGAGGCTTCACTGTACAGGACAGTTAACGGTGGTCCCAATGGTGTCCTTATTATAGAGGCTTCACTGTACAGGACAGCCTACTGTGGTCCCAATGGTGTCCTTATTATAGAGGCTTCACTGTACAGGACAGTTAACGGTGGTCCCAATGGTGTCCTTATTATAGAGGCTTCACTGTACAGGACAGTTAACGGTGGCCCCAATGGTGTCCTTATTATAGAGGTTTTGTTGTATTGCATTATTATACTCCATAAAGAGGGAGTTCACCGGAAGTAAACATGGCCGTAGGAGCACCCTTTTCATTGCTCCAGTCAAAGCATCTTTACTGCCATGTATTGACACATGTGGTTACATGCAAAAATAGCGTCAAAGTGAACATATTTCTCGTGTGATCGACGGAATCATCTAAATGATCATGAATAAACAGACTGATTAGAAAAATCTCCCAATTCTGGTACCATAAAGGTAATTTAAGTTGCAATGAAACATCATCATACGTAGCTGCTTGGGTTATGTGCAAGTCTAGTTTGCTAAAAATTGTGCTTCTTAAATATAAAGCAAAATACTGAGTTTGGCTAAAATATCAGCCCGGTGAAATCCGTACCAACTGAAGCTACTCCTACGGCCATGATAAATTAGTCTGGCGTAGCCAACCCAATCCGCACTCGGCCATTTTCGGGGACTGACGTCACCATTCATATGGCAGAAAGGGTCGGCTACACCAGACTAGTGGTAAATATGGGTAGGTAGGCAGCTTCACACTAGCAAAACTTACAAGGCCTTGTTGTAAACTA
>CAUJGJ010000487.1:1857700-1870200 GCA_963170055.1 Halisarca cf. caerulea
GTTGTAATAGCTCTGTCATATGAGGGACTATTGAAGTACTTTGCCTTTAACTTACGAAGGGAATGCAGACAGGCTCGAAAAGGTTTACAACACTGGTCACTCAACTTCTCAAGAATTACAATAAGAGTGACAGCAGCTAAGGGAAAAAACCCTGTAGTGTAGAAGAGGCTATAGATACCCAAGATATTCATAGTTGAGAGAGGAGTGAGACAGAATGGTGGTAGAATACGACTAAAGAAGTCCAAGTTCCAAAAGTTGTACAGAAACAGAGTAAATCTGACAAAGTCTGAGTGTACATTATTCCCTCCCCCTGGTAGTTGGAGACCCCTTACTAAATACTGAGGGACGACCTGAGCAAATAAGAGAAAACTGTTGAATCTCCCATCAAACAGATCTACATTGAAGAGGAGTATAACTACCATCACGACAATAACTGGAACCCACTCGCTAAGTATCCATATCAATACACCAACATCACTGAGAGAATCGTTACAACTGGCACATTGGGGAGAAGCTAAGTTCACGTTAATGGGAATACTATACCCCTCGCGACACCTTCCACAGAGAGTTCCAGTACGATTACTTGGCCCACAAATCAGTTGCTCCAAATCTTCATTAGAAGCATTTATCGGAATTTTTAGGGGCTTTTTTGAGCAGTATTGAATTGGGCAGTTGCCAAAAATCAATTCGCGCCCATTACAGCCTTCGGCTGATTCCTGGTAACCTATCCACCTGTTAGACTTCAATTCTGCCTGTAGCTCACTATGGTCGTCACACATGTGCATGTACAAGTCTGCACCACTCCTATCACATCTACATTGGTGGCTGTCAGTGACAAACATGAAACCAGGTGGACAACACTCCAATCTCACCGGGAGCACTGTAAATAACTCCTGATTCACTGTCGACTGCAGAACAATTTGTGGAAGTTCACTTTGGTTGTAAGTCCCGAAATGTGCAAAGGGCATTCCCCTGAGTCGAACCTTAAAGTTGGAAATGTAAGTCGTAAACGGGTCCACCGTTACATTGAAAGCTCTCTCTACTACGGTAACAACCAGTGTAGAGTGGCTGGTGTTGTTGAAAATGTCACGCACCTCATTAATGGGAAGATCGGTTTGTGCCCCAGGTATGACAGAAAAGACATATGAATCGTTGAACAATCTCCCAGCCATATTAAAGTCTGCTACTGAGATGACTGTGTCATTTTCCCCATACATTGCATAAGGCCCAGATGCAACGTGAGGACTACTGCTGCAAGCATCCTCCTCCTGACAATTTGCTGGTGAAAACTCAAAAATGTTTTTCCATTGTAGAATTCTGGCTGTCTCTTCTTCTAGAGAATAACTAAGCGAGGGAGGAATACATGTGAGACCTTCTCTGATGAAAATGGAGTTGCCTTCGATATCAGCTGTATTATTGTGGAATTCTAAGGCGACATTTTCCCAGTTGTCAGGATGTAACGATGCATCAGTGTATTGGAGGAAACAGGTATTGGCAATAGATACATCACCTGGAGAAGTGCGAACGTAGATGGCTCCTCCTCGCTGTAGTGCCCGATTTTCCACAAATTTGAGAGCTGATCCGGGAGCAACAGTCATGAATGTGTCTCCATAGATGGCAATGGCACCTCCGTGAGTAGCAATGCAGTGTTTAATTATCAAGTCAGTTTCGGCACTGAAAAACATTTTTGAATCAATGGCAAATATACCCTGAGACAACCCTGCACAAGAAATCCTTTGCTGGCCCCTCACGGCCATCTTCACTGACCTCAAGTACAGGGCACCTTGTCCATCTTGTAACAGTTCGTGGAGATTTGAGAGATCACGCAGATAAAACTGTCGTGAACGAAACGTCCCATTAGTGATGTTAACTATTGTTTTACTGAGATTACTATCCACACGTAGAGGAACACCTTCAGCATTTGGTAGACCTCCTACGTCTACATCATTGCCAACA
This sequence comes from Halisarca cf. caerulea, assembly GCA_963170055.1. Classification (NCBI taxonomy): domain Eukaryota; kingdom Metazoa; phylum Porifera; class Demospongiae; order Chondrillida; family Halisarcidae; genus Halisarca; species Halisarca cf. caerulea. The sequence goes on from CAUJGJ010000487.1 coordinate 1,859,657, forward strand.
TTGGTAAACTCTGCAGATATCAGAGACAGAATATCTTGTAGTTCTTCCTCAAAAGCACCCAAAAACAGGTTTCTAGGTTCCAACAGTAGCTGAAAACTGTTTCTCCTGTCGAAAGACTTGACAGACGATGCTGCTATTGATCTACCATAACGGCATGAATTGTTGGCAAGAATACTGTCAGAAACTGAAACTTTATCACCATTTAGACTTCGGGTTGCATTCTGTAGGATAGCTATACCACCCCCATAGCTATTGCCACAGTCGTTTTTGACAATGAGTATTTTACTGATGTTAAGTGTATTGTGTGACTCCTGTTGAAGGTGTGAAGTGTCATATTCTACCATTATTCCCCCACCGCTCCTTGAACGCTGAGTTCCACCTTGCAAAAGATTTCCATGAATTGCTCCACTCAGCCTCAATCTGTTGTTGCTGGCGTGGTTGTAAAATCCAACAAAAAGGCCTCCACCACGCACTGCTGTGTTCCTACTATACGATCCTAGCAATGTGAGTGTATTTTCACTCGTTTGGCCTAAGTACAGTACACATGCTCCCCCTCCACTGGCATCAGGAACAATCCTTGCCACATTCCATGAGCTAGAACCATTACCGAAATTTTCCATCATTGTATTGTTGTCAAGTGTGTTGAAGCGTGTAGTGACATCATTTTCCATGGAATTACCGTAATGAACAACGCTAAAGCCACCTCCTATGTCTGTGTACGTGTTGTGTGAGACAGTTGAATACAGAAGCATAAACTGATTGAGTCTTGCTTGATCCGTAAAAGAAACAGATAACCCTCCACCATTGCCAGTACATTGCGGAGTACTGTCATTCCCAGAACTTCCACAAACATCTACTTGTACGTCAACCACACTGTTTCCTCTAAACATGCAACTATGTACAGTAATTGCATTACGACTTGCACCTCCTTGGAAAACTGCAGCCATTCCACCTCCCGTGTTGGCAACATTGCTGTCAGCAGTTGAGTTACTGAACACAGCCGAATTATTGCTGGAAACATTAGAAAACAGGACAGCAACACCTCCTCCACTTGTCCATACCTCACAGTACTCAGGTAACAGGTCATTCAGACTTCTCTCATTTCTGTTCACAGCATTGTTTGAAAATGTGGAATTGCTGAATCGAACAATGTTGTTTTCGGAATTTTCCAAAAATCCAACAAAGGCCCCGCCTCCAGACAGCAAAGCCTCATTACCACTGACAGTAGTGTTTGTTACAAGGATACGAATATTCTCTGTACTACCCTTGAAGACAATCGCCAACCCACCACCCATACACTGTGTGCCAGAAACAAAGTCCGTACCAAGAAAGGATTTGCAATTTTGAAAGAGACTCTTATCTACATCATACTCTGTAAATTCACACTGTGTTTGGGAAGTGTTCCAACTCAAACTTGAACAGCTGATGTCATCAAACTCAATGTACAGACCGGTGCCACCTGCAGTGCCGTCCACCTCGACTGAAATAAGACTGTTAGTACCTTGCGTGTTGAGAAAGGTAATTCCACGATATCGAGAACGTCGAACACTTACAGTGTCTATAGTGATAGTGCTACTGTGACTGAACAGGAGTGTAGAGGCTTGAGAGGAAGATGATGCATTTGGACCACAATTTTCAAGTTGGATGCCGAAAATACCAATGTTAAGACTCTGTTGGAATCCAATGTAGCTACCGTTTGTACATGTTATAATAGTGATGTCAGAAATGCAGGTGGATTTGATCGAAATGTTGGCACGATTTGTGAAGGTAAATTCTTCATCGAGTGAATGTTCTCCGCATCCAATTAGAAACTCAATGCTGGATTTGTTCTGCATTTGTTTAAAAGCATAATTTAGAGATCTACAAGGAGTGTTGCTGGCATTGGTACTACCTTGCAGCTGAGGAATGCAGGCCATAGTGTCACTACCACTCTGCTCAATGATGATTACTTGCTGTCTGTGTGCGAGGGACAACACATGTGTGCACCATACTGTGACGGTCCACAAAAGGCATCTGAGTCTTGTACCAGTGTTGAAAGGCATTCCTGTGTCCAGATGACTTGCAGGATAACTCCTACAAAGACAAGAGTATATTGCATGAACATATAAACATAACATTACATGTTGGAGACCTAGAGCCGTACAAATGACATAATACATGCACTACTTGGTCTGGAAAGAACATTCATGCACAGGTGAAAGAAATTGTTTGGAAGGAGGCACAAGTGCACACACACACACACACACACACACACACACACACACACACACATACACACACATATACACACACACACACATACACACTATAACAAATCCATATAACATGAAGTACATTGAAGAATATTGATCTACCTTAGTCTGGCATGGCAAGACCGAACTCCACCATTTGTGGTCTGGCAATGCCAGACTAGATCTACCTGGGCTACAATGAAAGACATGCAGAGGTATAGGAAGCCATTTGGAAGTAGTCTTATGTAGCCGGACCACAACCCCTCCTTCTTGTAGGGAACCCCCGTGCAAAAATGAAGGGTTTGTGGGCTGGGTACATGAGACTAATATGTAACTATTTGGAAGTAGGAATGCTATACTAAAGTACTTGAAGTTTATAGACTGCACTTGGGTATTATTGTGCAATTACGTAGGGTCAAAAGTGGTGCAAACAGCATACTACGCAGTGACAAAATTTGGAATTGCCATAACCTGATAACCCCCTGTAGTGAACCATTTCTAAGTTCGAAAACTTAGAGGTCTGTTGCCTCTTGGCCGTTATAATCAAAGGAACTAAAAAAGAAAAGAATAAAGAACACTTCAGCCACGTGTGTGTGTGGCGGCTCAACAAAACGTTTATAGTAGTCCTGGTTATGAAGGACAGTAATAGTTACAGAAAATGTAACAGTAACTATTACTGTCCTTCATAACCAGGACTATTATAGACGTTTTGTTGAGCTGACACACACACGTGGCTGAAGTGTTTCCTTTTTTTTAGTTCCTTTGATTACAACGGCCAAGCAGCAACACACCTCTAAGTTTTCAAACTTAGAAATGGTTCCCTACAGGGGGTTATCAGGTTATGGCAATTCCAAATTTTGTCACTTCTCTACCCCTATGACTAGCTATTATCAGCAGATCAAATAAGCCATTTTCATTGGTCCTCAGTACAGCCTATCCTGAGCTTTTCATTTGGATCCTGGCTGTCAGAGGATGTCACCCAGTGCTACTGATGAAGGGTGGTATTCCCTGAAAAGGCCTTCTAGCACACTGGTGAAGGATCACGTGAGAATTTGATCTGCTATTAGCAACCTTTTTCTGTAAGCATACTACACACATTGCTTCTTGTCAGTGTTGTCTCCACGAATTGGGAGTTCAGCAGTAGCAAGTGTGGCTAGACAGCTTAACCATAGCAGAAGTAAAAGCTCTGTTCTAAATTACCCCGGCATTCCAGATTACCCCGCTTTACCCTGCCACTACCAATGGTAAAAACACAAAATGCTGTATTATCTCGATTCTTCCTCAAAGTAGTGGCAGTGCAGCACTCCAGTACCTCCCTGGATCTGATTCTGACACCTACGCCACTAGGATGTCACTACAGCTAATGATTACAAGAATCACGACCACCCTATTGAGCAGTAGTCTTGCGTGGCCAGACCGTAATATCGCCTCCTTTATTCGGGGACTACATCACCGGTTGCCGACCGGTGACGTAGTCCCCGAATAAAGGGCGATATTGCGGTCTGGCCATGCGAGACTAATTGAGCAGTATTCCAGCCAGCTGTGACCAACATTCGTACGGCACTTACATATGAACATGGGTCGCAGCTGGGTGGACTTAGTCTCACGTAGCCAGACCACTTTTTGTAGAGGAAGTGGTCTGGCTACGCGAGACTAGGGTGGACTATATGGGAAGTTGCTACACAGTTAGCCTGTCTAAGAGCATCGTAACATAGAGCTGCAGTACAAATAATAATACATTGCATTTTTAGGACAGTAAGATGAAAACATTAATCCATTCATGTTGTAGCCCACTTTCAGAAGTACTCTAACTTCATGCAAGATCACATACTCTTTTAAGATGCTCCTCTCGTTTTAGTAAGAGTCACAGTCTATGGGTAGACTACTGTAGACTATTTGTGGCAGTGCATGGGCATTTTCATTCATGGCATAGTTAGTTCTGGCATAGATGGTTCTAGCATAGACACTAGTATATAGTGTCTAAGCACTATATACTACGTAGTATATAGTGTCTATGGTTCTAGCATGGTTCTAGAAGCCAAATTGCGTGTGAGGCTGCAAGCACACAATTTAGGCCTACTTCTTTCTTTTCGGCAAAGAATTTAATCCAGGCGGATTACTCTAAATAACATACGACACACACAAGTGTACACTCACTGCAGACTTCCAGAAAATCACAGAATTCAGTTGAAAGGCAAAGCCACCATTTTTTCACTGCTTGTTATTGTCAGAATGAAATCACATGATTCTTGCTGACATAATACCTACATATAAGTGAGATGTCCAAATTTGTGAATAAGATGGCGCGGTGTATTTGTATTGGAAATGCAATTAGCCCTTTCCTCTGATCATAGGTAATAGAAAGCGTACACCGCTTTCTATTATCTAAGCTGTGGTACGCTTTCTACCTAAGCTGTGGTACGCTTTCTATCTAAGCTGCGGTATTCTTCTGTTTATCTATGTATAAAGATATGGTGTGATTCGCTTTCACTGCTTTTGCTGTTGGCACAAGGCTAGTCTGGCATGACCAGACCGCGAAATCCTCCATTTGCAGGAGGAAAACGAATCCTCCTAAATCTGTGCTGTGGCGCACTTACTGTATTATCTATGTTGTGAGATAATCTATGCATGCATGCAATTATGTATGCATGCATGTATGTATGTATGTATATATGTATGTATGCATGTATGCATGTATGTATGTATGTATGCATGTAGGTATGTATGCATACATACATACATACATACATACAGGTATATGTATGTAGGTATATAATATGTATGCATGTAAATAATATTATTCAGTTATATAATCATAATAATATGAAGGGGAAAAGTATATCTTAGATTCTGGTATCCCTCAAAGGCTGTAATGTATGGGTACTGTCCAAAACTTGTCATACAAAATGGTTTGTGTAGATGTCCAATGGTCTACGTGAAGGGGGAAGACACATTATTATTCAAATCGAGGAATACAATGTGCTACAAAAGAAAAGAAAAACTAAATAAATAAATAAATAAATAATAATAAAATTACAGTTGTATGTGTTGGCAACTATGTGTTTGCAACCTGTAGCCTATTATTCACAGGCTTTGCCGCTAGCACAGATATTTAGCATGGGATATGAAACAAGGTTTCCAAGGAAAATGTGCTGCGTATATTGATGGAAACGGTCCACAGAAGTGTCAAATACGTGCCACGGAGAAGAAATCTTCCCATTGGATAGGATGAAAGGTAAGGATGTTGTAGGAGATGGCCTCTTTGAACCTAACGAGTTTTCGGGAGAATATCGATTCTGGTTCGACGTGTGGACTCTATGCAGCGCCTCGACTAGAGTCTATGCAGCGCCTCGCCACCGTATGCAATTTCAATACTCGCGGATTGACATACGTATACCTGCAAGCATGTTGCAAGCATAGATATTGCACGAGCTAGATAATGATAAAGTCACGTGCACACCTCGTGGTCATAAACGTCATCACAATCAGCAAAAATGGCGGAGAGGTACAGCAGCACTAGTTTGACCACATTCAGGTACGTTTGTAGAACGTTTATTCGTTATCAGAGATGTCACAATACGAAATATATTTTTCAGTCCATCTGGGAAGCTGGTGCAAATTGAGTATGCTTTAGCAGCAGTAGCTGGAGGTTCGCCTTCCGTTGGAATCAAAGGTACCGTACTTCTTGTTTCTGGCGGTATGGCTTATGTTATTTGTTTGTGTATGTGTATCTTTGTGTATGTTCTTACGACACATTTCTCATGCCTTTAAGTGGTCCATGCGACAGATTTGTGTGTTTGATAGTTTTCACGACTTGTTGTGCCGTATTGTACAATACAACATCACGGTACTCCACGAGCTGCTTTTGCATGTGATTCCGTATTTTTTTTGTTTTTTTCCTTTCTCTGTGTGAAATTAAACGTGCATGTGTAAATACTTGTGACATCTCTGATAATGCTTGTCTGCCTGTGTATTTGTGTTTCAACACACACACACACACACACACACACACACACACACACACACACACACACACACACACACACCTACAGCCACCAATGGTATAGTCTTAGCTGCCGAGAAGAAACTGAAGTCCATTTTGTATGACGAGAGCACAATATCCAAGATAGAAAATGCCTCAGAGCACATTGGGATAACGTACAGTGGGATGGGCCCAGACTTCCGTGTGTTGGTCACCCATGCCAGGAGGATAGCAGAGAGCTACTATCTCACCTACAAGGAGAGGATACCCATCTCGCAACTGGTCCAGGAACTGGCCTACACCATACAAGAGTACACTCAATCCAGGTAGCGCATGTGTGCATACATGCATATATACACATGCATACTTACCTGCATACATTTGTAAGTTGATTTGTACATACATTTGTGTGTACGTATGTGGGCATACATACATATATATGCAGTACGTTTACAGTACGCTTACATTTGTGAGTTGGTCTGTTCGTGTGTTTGTGTGTACGTGTGTGCGCATGCATATACTTTCCTGCGTACATTTTTGAGCTGGTCTGTACGTGTGTTTGTGTGTATGTAGCATTCATACATACTTTGCTGCGTACATTTGTGAGTTGGTCTTCACATACGTATGTACAATCAAGTCACATTAAGACAGACTTAAGGGAACCCACAAATCTGTTCTCATCATTAGAAAGTCATCTTACCATGATGTGTGTAATAGTGCATGTACATACGTACGTACAGTGTTGCAGCAAACCAAATGGGCGTTGAAAGTTAGTTTGTGTTAGGGAGAAATTTACGTATCTTGAGTGCTCTTAACAGACTTCCAATGTACGTATGTACATACGTACCATATTTGCATAGGTCACTCTCCCAGTATATAAGTCACACACTAAACTTCCCTTAGTTCTATGTAGCAAGTGTAGTCCGATGCATGCTGTGTGGAGATGTTGGATTTTGGTATACATATAAGTCACTCTATGGAAAGGTTATATAGAACTAAATACATATGTACATACGTACATGTAGTATGTAGTTAGTATGCAACTTATACAGTGAAACCTCTGTAATACGACACCTCTATAATCCGACATTCTCCGCAATCCAACCATCTCATGAGGTACAGTCACCATACTTAAGTATGGTATGAGTCACTCTGTAATCCGACAACCTCCCAATCCGATACTTTTTTCAAACCCCATTGAGTGTTGGATTAGAGAGATTTCACTGTAGTCATGCAAATTCTACATCTTAATTCACATTCACATTTGTATGTGTGTGTTTGTCTGTGATGTACTCCACCGCTAGCTGTACTCCACTGCTAGCTGTACTCCACCACTAGCTGTACTCCGCCACTAGCTGTACTCTCCACTAGCTTTACTCCACCACTAGCTGTACTCCACCGCTAGCTGTACTCTCCACTAGCTTTACTCCACCACTTGTGTACTCCACCGCTATCTGTACTCCACCACTAGCTGTATTCCACCACTAGCTGTACTCCACCACTAGCTTTACTCCACCACTAGCTGTACTCCACCACTAGCTGTACTCCACCACTAGCTGTACTCCACCGCTAGCTGTACTCTCCACTAGCTTTACTCCACCACTAGCTGTACTCCACCACTAGCTGTACTCTCCACTAGCTTTACTCCACCACTAGCTGTACTCCACCGCTAGCTATACTCTCCACTAGCTTTACTCCACCACTAGCTGTACTCTCCACTAGCTTTACTCCACCACTAGCTATACTCTCCGCTAGCTTTACTCCACCACTAGCTGTACTCCACCACTAGCTGTACTCCACCACTAGCTGTACTCTCCACTAGCTTTACTCCACCACTAGCTATACTCTCCGCTAGCTTTACTCCACCACTAGCTGTACTCTCCACTAGCTTTACTCCACCACTAGCTATACTCTCCACTAGCTTTACTCCACCACTAGCTGTACTCTCCACTAGCTTTACTCCACCACTAGCTATACTCTCCGCTAGCTTTACTCCACCACTAGCTGTACTCTCCACTAGCTTTACTCCACCACTAGCTATACTCTCCGCTAGCTGTACTCCTCCACTAGCTTTACTCCACCACTAGCTGTACTCCACCACTAGCTGTACTCCACCACTAGCTGTACTCCACCACTAGCTGTACTCCACCACTAGCTGTACTCCACCGCTAGCTGTATTCCACCACTAGCTGTACTCCACCACTAGCTGTATTCCACCACTAGCTGTACTCCACCGCTAGCTGTACTCTCCACTAGCTTTACTCCACCACTTGTGTACTCCACCGCTATCTGTACTCCACCGCTGTCTGTACTCCACCACTAGCTGTACTCCACCGCTAGCTGTATTCCACCACTAGCTGTACTCCACCGCTAGCTGTATTCCACCACTAGCTTTACTCCACCACTAGCTGTACTCCACCACTAGCTTTACTCCGCCACTAGCTGTACTCCACCACTAGCTGTACTCCACCACTAGCTGTACTCCACCACTAGCTGTACTCCACCGCTAGCTGTATTCCACCACTAGCTGTACTCCACCGCTAGCTGTATTCCACCACTTGTGTACTCCACCGCTATCTGTACTCCACCACTAGCTGTATTCCACCACTAGCTGTACTCTCCACTAGCTGTACTCCACCACTAGCTGTACTCCACCACTAGCTCTACTCCACCACTAGCTGTACTCCACCAACTACACCTAAAAGATAAAGGAACTAAGACAAGTTTTGTTCACTAGGAGAAACAACTGCTTAGAAAATAAGAAAGGACATTTTGTTATACAATCTGTAGCCAGAGACCATCAATTTGTTTTTATCCACAAGAACATATAACCCCCAAAATGAGGCTAGCTGTGACTTTTTTATACTGCTAAAATTTCCTGACATGGGATGGTACATACGTAGGTATTGTGTTTGCAATAATTGGGTTCAATTCACAGCCATACTTGCCACTGTGCAAAGAGTCTAATGTACGTATATGTACGTGTGTTTGTCGTTCACACGTTCACAAATGACTGTAAATCCTCTATAGCTGGGCAAGTGCTTTTATACTATAACAGTGGCATAGACAGTGTGTGGACATTCACTACTGCTGTATATACATGTGTACATACGTGTGTATGTATGTACCTAATCTTTTGGTCCCACCCCATCCCCACTCCTTGATTTATCTTTTCACCTGTGTACGTACGTATGTACTCATATCTTCCCGATGTCGACCTTCATTAGTTCACCTAGAGCTAAGGTACGTATTGTATGTACATTGCCCCCTCATTTCAAGAAATGTGTAAACGCAGAACTGGTTATATGCAATATATGTATACAGTGGAACCTCTCTATAACGAACACTTTGGGACCAGATGAACAGTTTGTTGTACAGAGGTTTCCACTATTTAGAGGTTATTTTACATGTGCAACAATCTATCTGGTCCCACAAAATTAGTCTGTTGTAGAGAGGTTTCCTCTATTAAGGGAGTTTGTTATAAGAGGTTCCACTGTACATATACCATGTGCATGCAATACTTGGCTTTTTCTCCAGTTGTACGGACACTGAATGTGTATACCCACATACGTATGTACGTATGTGTGTACATACTGTATGTGTGTGCTTACATGCATACGTAATGGGTTAACAGGAACGATCGTATTGTATTTGTCATTCCTTTAGAGGTGTTCGTCCGTTTGGTGTGTCGCTCCTGGTGGCCGGATGGGATGAAGACAAACCCTATTTATTCCAATGTGACCCTTCGGTGAGTTTCCGAATGTAACTGCATTCAGAATTACTACACTGTGTAGCATTTGGAGGGGGGGGGGAGGGATTGCAGTCAATTTTGTGTGTAAATTACTGTAGGTTCATTGACTTGATCGCGACTCGGATAGTTCATCATATTCATTAATCTGGTGCAATTTGCCCAGATGAATTGCATGCGGCAGATTAAAGAAAATTCACATTGATCTGTGTGTGTTCTTGCTATCAGAGCTTCTGGCTATCTGGACTGGTTTGTGTACTGTGCCTCAGTAGTTTGATCATGTACAGTCAAAGTTGATTAGAAAGTCACTGCTTACAACCTTAACATATTTACAACAACACACATGGCAGGAACGGATTCAATGGTCTCTGTACTAAATGTCCTGGTTACAACAACTGCTTGGTTATAACAGCATATTTTAGTGGCACCAAGGGTGTCGTTGTAAATAAGTTTGACTGTACGTACGTAGATTCAGATTGTATAAACTGTTAGCATCCACTATGAACTACGAGCAGTACATAAGCAGGAGGTTTGATATATACTGTATGCGCTTTAATTTTTGCGTGGTTTAATATTTGCGGTA
>CAUJGJ010000487.1:1875200-1885200 GCA_963170055.1 Halisarca cf. caerulea
TCCTTGTGTCCCAGTTCCACTAGGTTTGGTGCATTGCTCAGTATTTGTTCCAGTCTTGATGGCAGTGCTATCTCATTGTGTCTGTGTGTGTGTGTGTGTGTGTGTGTGTGTGTGTGTGTGTGTGTGTGTGTGTGTGTGTGTGTGTGTGTTGTATTCGTGTGTGCGTAGATGTGTGGGTGGGTGTACGTAGATGTGTGGGTGGGTATACGTAGATGTGTGGGTGGGTATACGTAGATGTGTGGGTGTAATTCTACACATGCAGCCACTGCTCCTATGCTGTGGGTATGAGATTTGGAAGTCTAGTAGCTCGCCCACCTTGTCCACACACATCTGAAGAGTTTCAAGGAAGTTGGGGGAAAACCAAGGGACATCACTTCCTTTGAGCAACATTTTCATGGCCACCAGCCATCCTGGTGCCAAGGGGTAACTACCAGGTCTTGATGTCTGTGAAGAGGTTACATTAGGTCTCTTGAGTACCTGTCAACACCTTTTCCCCTTCCTTTGTTCTTAAAGTGATTCAAATCCGTTTTTCCAATTTAGGACATTGGAGGGGCCAGCTGCTGTGCTGTAGCAATTGCGGTTTGACCCTCGAGTTGCCTTGGTTACCATCAAGTGCTCTGTTGATTGGTTGTTCAAACATTCAAATTGTTTGATGTTTGAATAATAATGTGGTCAATACCAACCGGTAGTTTACCCATGTTCCGCAGATAATGTTGTTGTTATTCAACCATATCTGTCTGCCTATGCAAGTCTCTGCCTGCGTATGCACCTGTCTGCCTTATGGGGTGTCTTACAAAGCATGTCTATTCTCTTACAGTACTTCTATCAGCTTTTTAATAGGTCCTGCTTTAGCTAGCATATTCCCTAGGTTCTCACTTGTGCCCCCTGTTAATCCAGTTGTTGTTGGATTCCACTACCTCTGATTCTGTCTTGTTGTGTTTCTATAGTTTTCGCAAGACTTGTGGTTCATTGGGGATCGTGTGTGTGTGTGTGTGTGTGTGTGTGTGTGTGTGTGTGTGTGTGTGTGTGTGTCTGTGTGTGTGTGTGTGTACATGTGCCTGTATCCGCATGTGTGTGTATACTGTACATGTATTTACATTTGTGTGAGTATGCATTTATGTATGTGTGTACATATGTACGTATGTATGTGTGCGTGCGCGTGTGTGTGTGCGTGCACGTGTGCCCACATGTATGTACATATGTGTGTATATTTTACATATATTTACATTTGCGTGTGTATGCATGTACGTACGTACGTATGTGTGTGCGTATGTACATATATGTGCGTGCGTGTGTGTGTGTGTGTGTGTACGTGCATATATTTTGTCATTTCCATCCTGAATCCTTTTGCTTCACCAGTTACCAGTTATGTATTCATGTGTAGCTTTGCATGTGCCCTTGTGTGTATGTATGCACATGGGAGGATTTTTTCATGCACACCTTACATATACTTGTGTGTGTGTGTTTTGTGTGTGTGTGTGTGTGTGTGTGTGTGTGTGTGTGTGTGTGTGTGTGTGTGTGTGTGTGTGGGACAGTGTGTGTGTATGTGTGTGTGTGTGTGTGTGTGTGTGTGTGTGTGTGTGTGTGTGTACATGTGTGTGTGTGTGTGTGTGTGTGTGTTTGTACATGTGTGTGTGCAGAGCTCGAAAATGCAACCGGACATCGGACATTTTCCGATCATTTTCAGTAAATGTCCGGATGTTATCAACTTTGTCCTGACATTGTGTCAGCTCAAAGGAAGTGTTTATGGCTGTAGGAGGCTGTCATTGTTCAGGTGACAGGTTTGTGGTCTGTCACTTTCTGCTATTAATTAGGTAGTGGCACCATAGGATAGAAACAGCTGTTTAGTAGCCTTGCAGTTCACACAGTCTCTCCTAAGTGTATAGGACACTGGTGCTTTATAAGGCCAGTTGCACAAAGCCTTTTTACTTACACTGAAAGCAATACTATTGTTTTGTAACTGGGGATATGCAAAATTGCTACTGCACATAGTATGAAAATGCCAGAAACTGCATATGTACGTATGCTGGCTTACAACTGCATACATGATAGCAATGAGAAACTAGCAAAATATGATTGCTAGTCAACATTATCATGTCCGATCAAATATGTGAATGTCCGGGCATTCTGAAGTTTGTCTGGACATTATGTCCAGACACTTCCAAAAAGTTATCGTGAGCTCTGGTGTGTGTGTGTGTGTGTGTGTGTGTGTGTGTGTGTGTGTGTGTGTGTGTGTGTGTGTGTATGTGATGTGTATTTATTGTTGTGGTAGAACCCATATCTTTATTTTCCCATATCTAAACATAATTTCTCTACAGTCATGTATGAATGTGTGTGTCCTTGGATGGATTGTTGTTGGTTAACATAGGTTACTACTACAGTGTCCCCCGTTTATCCGATGACATCTGTTCCCCCTAAATGTGTCAGATAAACCAGGTGTTGGATAAATCAGGTGTTGGATAAACCAGGTGTTTGATAAACTAGTGTGGATTGTACACAACTTAGTGATGGGGATTCACAAAATCCTTGCGACTCTCCCCTTCTTGGAACATTAAGTGTGATGTGTGTTCATTCTTTTGAGCATTGTAGTGAGCATGGAAAATAGTCATCTGCCGTTTCATGTGTGTATCTACGCACATTACATCCTGTAATTTACGTTCATGTTTGTATGTTTATTGGGTATTGTTTGTGTCTATGTTCTTACTTGCGGAATGTATGTACCGACCAAAAGTAGTGCAGTGTACCTCAAGTGTTGTGTGTATTGTATTCAAGCGTAGAAATACTCTCTGTCTGCTTTTGAGCAGTCATCCGATTTCAGCATGCAAAAATTTTATCCACCCAGAAGCCTTGCTGTGTCTCCGTGTGTGGTGTTGTAAGTGTTTTCCGTATGGTCCTATGACTGTGTGTGTATGGTACAGAAAAGCCAGATTGCAGTGTTTTTAGCAACGTTTTTGGAATTTGTCCCATCACCTGACGTTCCACCACACCCGCCCTGTACTGGGAACATGATGAAGACTTGACAATTATTTTGTTGCCAAGCACAACAGAATCCCCAAAAGGACACACTTACTCCTTGTGGCATGCGAGAGCAATGATTTCATTGCAACCCACTTCAGTGCATCTCATGTGCATACTGTACCTATCTTAGTACTTATGTATGTGTACACAAATATAGGCGAAGTTTATTGGAACTGAAATTACGCATACAAGATTGTCCAATTGGAAGGTAAATCGATCCTTCCAAGTTTAGTGAATGCATCCAAAAGTACTTTGAGTAGATTGCATGTTATGTGAGTATACGCACTTTGTCTTATTAAGTGAAGCAGCTGTATATGGTTATGCCCCAAGTTTGACTTGATAGCAAAACTTTGGGCATGCTTTTCATGGAGAACTTTCCAGACAAGGGTACCTAAAACTCACCGAACAACTACTGTATTTGCACCTGGTGTATAGAAACTATGTGTGTAGTCAATAAATCTATGCCCATATTGAAAGTTACAAGTGGAACCTCCGATGGTGGACTGTCCAAAGTAAGGACATAGCATTGTAAACCTCTCTACAAAGGACGCCACTTGAGGTCCCAAAATATGTCCCCCCTGTAGTTACAATGTACATTTTGAACCTCCAAAAGAGGACAGCCTCTCTACAAAGGACAAGACTTTGCAAATTATTGTTGTCCTCTGGTGTCTTTTGCTGTATTTGGAGGTCCCACTGAGAAGTTGAGAACTTGAGCAGAATTGCCTGTTGTGAAAGCATGAACTGTTATGAAAACATTCGTAATTGTTATGAGTCATTGAATGGAACATGTCACCCAATGTAAACAGTATAACCAATGTTGGTCCATTTGAACCACTTATACTCACTTGTGAGGAGTTTGTATGGCTATTAAAGAGTGTTTGATGTGGGTCTATAAAGCCTAAAATTTCTCCTTGAGCTCTTAGTCATTTGTACACTCTGGGTACATTCCGTGCGCTAGATTTCACTTGACTTTACATTATCCGGAATTTCCTGGAGGATCTTGTTTATGGGAGTTCGCTTGTGAATGTTTGGTTATTTACGTGTGTGGTGTGCAGCTGTACCTCACTTATCCGCACACATCCGTTCTAGATGTAATTGTGGATTAAGTGAGGGAACTGGATAAATGAGGGAGCAGTAGTATAGTGTACAGTAGGATTATTGCAGGTTTGTTCCAATAAAATCTACTGCGGAAGGTGAGAGAACTGGATATCTGAGGTGTGAATTAGTGCGGTCTCACTGCAATAAGGCAGACCTGAGGGATATGAATTTCAATCTACAGTCCTCATCCTCACTCATCCGCACCTCAGATATCCAGTTCCCTCACCTTCCACAGTAGATTTTATTGGAACAAATCTGCAATAATCCTACTGTTTTCTATACTACTGCTCCCTCATTTATCCATTTCCCTCACTTTATCCGCAATTACATCTAGAACGGATGTGTGCGGATAAGTGAGGTCTCACTGTACTTGTTGATTTTGCCAAGTACACATCCTTGAAAATTGGTGACTAAATAGTACATGCAGTACAGGTATACTGTATAAGCAGGACTACACACACACGTACACTTGCACCCACACGCACATACACACACACACACACACACACACACACACACACACACACACACACACACACACACACATACACATGCACACACACACACACACACAAGCAAACACACACACACACACGCATACACACACACACACACACACACACGCACGCACGCACGCACGCACGCACGCACGCACGCACGCACGCACGCACGCACGCACGCACGCACGCACGCACGCACACACACACACACACACACACACACACACACACACACATTTTACTGCCCTAAGTAACCTTATTTAGCCTTTCTAAAACAACCACATGGGCAAAATGCATTCTCAGCCACTGATGTAAGGGGGGAACTCCACGTGAGCCTGTTTCCTTTTTGCATGCACTAATAAATGGAACACTAGCCTACACCACAGCCAGGTAGGTGCCAGGGGTAACTCCGATCTCTTTGTGTGTGTTTTGAGAGGTCATTCTCTGTGGTACCCTAAGTGCCTGTTGACAGCTGCTAGACTTCCTGAATTCTGTAAGTGCTCTAAGAGAGCAATTTTCCAATTTAGGACTTTGACTGAGGTAGCAGCTGTACAAATCGTGTTTACGGGCATGTTGCTATGGCTACACGTGACGGGTTTTTCAATTTTGCGGAATAAATCAGAACTAACCTCTCGTTCAGTGCGCAGCCTTCCTTCCACAGTGCAGACTTCGCAGCTGTGAAATGACGGGAACAGTCGGTACAGGTCTGCCATGTGTTATGTGGGTGAGGGGTCGGACAAGTACCCAGGATCTCTTTATCACAGGATCTTGGTGTACTTTTGGAAAATGATGTCATTATGATTAGCATATATGCTTTAATTTTCACAAGGTGGGAATTTTGCAGATTATGGATTTTGCAATTTTCTCGTTTATATTAATCATGGACGGCCATGTTTTGCGATTGTACAGGAGACCAATCTAAATTTCACAGGTGTAATCTGTTGCGGAGGGCTTCCAATTCACGAAAACCGCAAATATAAAACCACATGAAAATTGAAGTGTATGCGCCAACTACTATGCTTCATCTTTCACAGTTAAAAGGGTAATTTTGTTGCCCAAGATGGAGTACAGTATGTGGAACCTCTAAATATGGGACTCTTTGGGAGAGCTCTATTTGTTCTTTGTAAGGAGGTTATCCTATTTGGAAGGAGCGAAATGTAATACCAGTGTTCTAGCCAGAATTTTTCTATAGCAGGGTAGTGAGGGTTATAGCATAAGTCAGTAATTGCAAGACAGTGAATTCTTGCCACAATTTTTTTTTCATTAAGTCAATGTAAAGGAAAATTAACTAATCCATGCACAAAAGTGATGGATTTCTGCCCCTGTACTCATAATCCCCATGATCTCACACAAGAATTAAAGCAGAGTGGAGAGAATAAAAGCAGGGTGGGGACAAAAAAGCAGGGTGGGGAGAATGAAAGCAGGGTATATGGGGATAATGAAAGCAGGGTGGGGATAAAAAAGCAGGGTGGGGATAAAAAAGCAGGGTGGGGAGAATGAAAGCAGGGTGGGGAGAATGAAAGCAGGGTGGGGAGAATGAAAGCAGGGTGGGGAGAATGAAAGCAGGGTGGGGAGAATGAAAGCAGGGTGGGGAAAATGAAAGCAGGGTGGGGAGAATGAAAGCAGGGTGGTACTACCCTGCTACCCTGCTACCCTGCTTTAGCTAAAACCCTGAATACCATATACGCTTTACTTTTCGTGTAGTTTTATATTCTTGGCATTCATGGATTGAAAGCCCTCCACAAAGTTTACACACACACAAATTTAGACCGGGCTCTTATGCAATGGAAAAACATGGCCGTCCGTGAATATGGACACACGATAATCACTAAAAGCCGAGATCCACCAAAGTTTCAACCCAAAATAGTTAAGGTATATACTGTTTACCTATAGAGAGGAAAAAATTTCGAAGGGGATATATTGGTGTTTTCTATACTAGTGTGTGTGTGTGTGTGTGCAGTGTGTGTGTGTGTGTGTGTGTGTGTGTGTGTGTGTGTGTGTGTGTGTGTGTGTGCAGTGTGTATGTGTGTGTGTGTGTGTGTGTGTGTGTGTGTGTGTGTGTGTGTGTGTGTGTGTGTGTATTTGTGTGTGCATGTTTATATGTGTGTGTGTATGTGCATATGTGTGTGTGTGTGTGTGTGTGTTTGTGTGTGTTTACCAACCGTTTTTTGTACCACCCATCCACATCCATATGCCACCTCAGTGATATAAGTCCACCTGTACATAAGCCCCACCTGTCTATAGAGGCCATATTTACGTAGTACCTTGACCAGTGTTTATAGACAGGCGTCACTAAGTAGTGATGCAACACTCTGTGTCATGTGTTTGCCTGGGCCACCCATGCATCCTGTGTGTGTGTGTCATAGTTGAATATGTGTGGTTTCATCAGTTTTTCCACTAATGTTTACGCATATCTTTTGCTGTGGTATGTGTGGTTTTGGGCTTGTAGGAAACGACCACACACAGAATACGCAAAATGTGTATGTGTTTCCTGTGATTGTAATTTTTTTAATTTAGAATGCATTCTTTTGAACATGTGATTTTGAGGAAAACGATTGTGGTAATTGTTCCATTGCCATAATTTCCTTAAGCATTTGTTATCAGTTCAGTCTGTTTGTGCTGTGTGTGTATGTGTGTGTGCGTGTGTGTGCGTATGTGTGTGTGTGTGTGTGTGCGTGTGTTTGTGTGTGTGTGTGTGTGTGTGTGTGTGTGTGTGTGTGTGTGTGTGTGTGTGTGTGTGTGTGTGTGTGTGCATGTGTACGTGTATGTGTGTGTACGCAGTCTTACATGTGTTTTGCAAAAAGGACAACTTCCTTACAAATCACTGTAGGCTGCTCCATGGGCCACCTCAGTGATACTAATGCACCTCTGTACAAGGACCACCTGTCTACAAAGACCACTGTATCACCGGTCCCTTGAGTGGTTGTTATAGACAAGTTTTACTGTGTGTACTGTATTGTCAAAAGAGGGTAAACGTCAGAAAGGGATAATGGCCATCAATGTTGCCCCACCTCCCCCACCCCACCTCCACAAATCCTGGCTACCTGCAGCTGTAGTTGTTCTGTATATCGCTCACACTGACGTCGCATGTGTAATAGTCACCATGGCTGTCCAGCAACTAGACTGCTACTAAGGCTGTGGCTCCAATGGGGGAATGATCGCCATGGTGACCATTTACAATCCGAGCCACTTATCCCCTGCCATAGGGCCACCCTGAATACACACAATGCTGGTGAAAGGGTTTTCCTACTGAACTTGTCCTGAAATTCTTTTCTATAATCTCCTTTACCAGGAACTTAGCAGACATGCATTTCTTCAGAAAAAGATTTTTTCTATTAATTCTCAGCCATGTGCCCACCCACACATTTGACAGCTCCTCCATTTTTATGGGTTTTTTCTTGGAACCATACATTCATTGGCAGAATGTCCATGTTAGGGCTGCCAGCGGGTTGAGAGTAACCTCAAACCATCAGCATGGACTTTGAAGTTGTAAGGTGGCATGATTGAAGTGTTTAGATCACTCTGTGGTGAAGCCAGCCAAGACACTCTGGAATGAATTGGAATGAATGGCCCAAGCGTTATCTCAATGTTTGTATGTCGTCTAGGCACCCTATGCCCCATGTAGTACTGTTTCCTTGGCCGTGGTCTAGCTTCCTGTACTAGTAATATTCATTTGCAATGGCCCTGAAGAAGTTGACACCCTTGGTCATGTGATCCTTCAGGAAGAGTGCTTGTGGATAGAAGCCTCACTTGTTTCTGGTTCTAGGAACTAGCCCACGTAACAGGTATCCGCTATTCGCTGGAATGTCTGTTGAATAAGCTAGCGTATGTACTATGAAGAGAAGTGTTGAAATAGCGTAGATTGTTGTGTGTGTGTGCATGTGTTGGTATCCTGGCGTAATGTGTATGTACGTACGTACATGTGTGCGTGGAGTTGAAAATTCAAAAGTGCACTGTGGTAAATATCAATGGAGCTTTGTGAACCTTAAGATTTTGAATAAGCATACATGTGTGCTATTACGTTTGTGCTTCGCAGCAGGTCAACACAGCAATGGCCTACTGTTGGTGTGTTTTCATTACTGGGGAAGTTCAAGTAGCGGTGTGTATTTTTGCTGAAGTGCAATTCGTATGAATTATTTTGCGTGTTTTCACACGTTTTGCGCCTGTTTACGTACGTATGTGTAACACAGGGTGTATGTACGTTCT
This sequence comes from Halisarca cf. caerulea, assembly GCA_963170055.1. NCBI lineage: Eukaryota > Metazoa > Porifera > Demospongiae > Chondrillida > Halisarcidae > Halisarca > Halisarca cf. caerulea. Next base: position 1,884,023 of record CAUJGJ010000487.1, read on the forward strand.
CAAATGGGGCACAAAATCCGTACTTTCGTATTATCAGAGGTAAGTACTTACTATCAGGGTTGGTTTATGTACATGAGCTATACACAGGGACAGAATGAGGAGTATTTACTATCCAGGAGTATGTACTAAACCAGCTACTTACTATCAGGGTTGGTTTATGTTTATGAGGTATACACAGGGACAGAATGAGGAGTATTTACTATCCAGGAGTATGTACTAAACCAGGTACTTACTATCAGGGTTGGTTTATGTACATGAGGTATACACAGGGACAGAATGAGGAGTACTTACTATCCAGGAGTATTTTCAAGGAAACCTGCCTAATCCGGCACCTCTATAAACCAATGTTCACCTAAATCGGCCAAGATTTTTTTACACCGACCATTAATTTTTACAATACAAACTGACCTCTATAATCCAGCAACCTGCTGATCCAGCACTGTTTTTCATTCCACAATGGGTGCCGAATTACACTGGTTCCCTGTACGTACTCAGTGTTAGATAAGGGGCAAATGGCGGATGGGCAAAATTTATGTTCTAGCATCATCATTTTGGTTAGGACAATTTGAACTTTGCTCAGACAGGTTTTTGGAGAAGTACACTGTGCCACAGCAGATGTGCCACAGTAGATGTGCCACAGCAGATGTGCATCAACAAATAATGAAAGCATAAGTAGACATTCTCAGTACAAATGACTTGGTAACATCGCTGTGTGGCGTATCAAATGAGCGTTAAGTGGTGCTCAGTCAAATGTCTGACACAAACATTTTCAGGTCAGACAAAATGTCCAAATGGTCGGAAAATGTCTGAATGCTGACCATAATTCTAACACTTTGTACTAAACCAGATACTTATAAAGCAAGTCCCATTGTATTTCCGGTATCCTTCCTTCCTTCATTGGCTCAAGGGTCTCTTTGACATTTACACTGTGGCGGCATGAACCAACATCCGCATTCATGTACCTATGTCCGTACAAACACACAAACACAGACACAGACACACACACACACACACACACACACACACACACAACACACACACACGCACACACACATACACACACACACACACACACACACACACACGCACACACACACAACACACACGCACGCACATACACACACACACACACACATACACACACACACACACACACACACACACACACACACACACAC
>CAUJGJ010000487.1:1890200-1900200 GCA_963170055.1 Halisarca cf. caerulea
ATTTCAAACGAGACAGAGTGATGCTGTCTTTTTAAAGGAGGTGGCTGCATTTCAGAGGTGTCCTTTAACACAGTTCTCACTTTGCTAGTGCTTGTGACCATGTACAGAAAGCCAATGGAAGTACAGTTGAACCTCACTATAATGAACCCCGGATACAATGAACTCCCTGATATAACAAACATAGACCTTAGAATGTACACCTATCTACTCTATGTAAATGAACCCTGATGTAGTGAACACCCTGATATAGTGAACACCCTGATGTAGTGAACACCCTGATATAGTGAACACCCTGATGTAGTGAACACCCTGATATAGTAAACACCCTGATGTAGTGAACACCCTGATGTAGTGAACACCCTGATATAGTGAACACCCTGATGTAGTGAACACCCTGATATAGTAAACACCCTGATGTAGTGAGCACCCTGATGTAGTGAACACCCTGATATAGTGAACCTTTTCAGCGGTCCTGAGGGGGTTCGTTATACTGATATTTGACCGTACATTGTGTATGTATGTACGCATGTATGTATGTTCAGAATGTACATTCATGCGTACATACTGTACGTACGTATGTACATACATACATGTACATACAGTACACCCAAACACACATACGTACTACATACATACATGCATACAAGCAAACATATGTACACTGTGCACGTCTTGGCCTCCAATGAATGCATGCACTTGTGTGTGTGTACCTGCATACTTGTCACTTCCTATACATGCATACTCGTGTGCATGCATAAGTGTATGTGTACAGTACATACTGTATGTATATGATACATGCATACATACAGTACATACTGTATGTATATGATACATACATACATACATACATACATACATACATACATACAGTACATACCGTATGTTTATGATAGACTGCATTCATATGTATGTACTGTGCACATCGTGGCCTCTGATGAATGCGTGAAATTGTGTGTGTGTACCTGTGTGGAGGGGTTCAAGGAGATGAAAAGCAACCGCAGTCCGCCAAGTATGTGCCTGTTTCCGGTGTTATTGCAATACCTAAAAATCCACCGCTCCCTCGTGACTGCTCACTGTCTGGTCATTTTACACACGCGTTCCTGCGGGTAGACTATCTATTGTACTCCATCTGTCAGATCCGCAAGGACCCTTCACTCCCTGGAAGTTACTCGGTCAGGCCATCAGGTGGTTTGAGTCCTAGGCTGCTTCCGATGATGTCATGAGGTTTGCTGATGTAATCAATAAATCCGATTTGACTGTATATGTTGGTTTTCCTTCTTTCGATCTTTTGCTCTGGTTATCGCATCACGTTATGTCCGTATGGGCAGCATCATACTGTATGTTACACCATACACTGAGCTCACTTCAAGCGAGGAGCTTCATCATGTTAGGGAGATAAGAAACATATAGTGTGTGTCTATCTGTGTGTGTGTGTGTGTGTGTGTGTGTGGCATTTTTGCCATCAATCGTTGATGGGTATGGAGTGTTTGATGTGCTGACTACCAAAATACACGGTACACTGTAGAAGGTCATGCTACAAGGAACTTCACCACATTTCTGCAGAGAACCTTGATACATTTTCCTGTAGTGGAAAATTTGTAAGTGGGCAAGTGTCTCCGCCCCTTGCCCCCTCCCTCTCCACCCTGAAGACACACTCGTGCGTACCATGTTTGTTGTGTTCGGCAACATAGTTCTTATTTCACTTTCCCAAGAGAAATGCAGTTGACCTGAGGCTAGTTTTGCGTGTGTGTTTTCTGGTGAAATTTCCTACTAGAAACCCTCACGCCCCCTCATCCACACACCCACACACCCACACATCTCACCCACACAAATGTCTCAGTTTCCCAAGAGAAGAATGCAGTTGACCTGAGGCTAGTTTTGCGTGTGTGTTTTCTGATGAAATTTCCTACTAGAAACCTCACGCCCCCTCATCCACACACCCACACACCCACACACCTCACCCACACAAATGTCTCAGTTTTCAACTATCTTAGATAATTGAGGAAGTTTCTCCTTATTCCGAATTTTTGGTTTACCAATGTGTGTGTGTGGTGTACTATATATTCGGTGGAAGCTGTATGATGCAGACACCTTGGGGACCACCAAAAGTGCCCTAGTTACAGAGGTGTCCTAATCTCCCGGGGTTGCCCCAATATGTCATTCATGTGTGTATGAGAATTTGGGACCATAACCTAATGTCCAGTTTATACAGGTGTCCAGATTTCCAAGTGTCCTGAATAGCAGGTCTCAATGTATGCACTTTGCGTTTGGGGCTGGCCTCGTTATCTGCACAACCAGCCCCGTGCCAGTCGTAATTGCTTGTAGAATCTGGGGTTATCCTACTTTGGGAAGAGTAGAACTTGTCTTGCATGTCAGAAATACAATGGAACCTCCGATTAAAGGACACTTTGGAGACAACATAAATTCAGCTGATTTGTTCTTTGCAGGGAGGTTTTCCTTTTTGGGAGGTTTGGAATGTATTGTAGGAATTATACTGGGACCATAAGTCGTGTCCTTTGTAGAGAGGTTTATTATTTTGCTGTGTCCTTATTTGGGAGAGTCCACTATCGGAGGTTCACTGTAAATGCGTCTTGTTTGTGATAAATTCTCTGTGTGTGAGAGAAGCACACTTACTGCTGTGGAAGCAGCCCCACTGCCAACCATAAAGGCTTGTGCAGCTAAGATCATCCCAAGTTAGGAAGTCTAAAACATACACATACCTTATGTGAGAGAAATTCATTATAAACGTAGTGAGAAGTATAGTTTACGTGTGAAAAATCACTCAGTGCGTGAAAAATATTCTTTGTACATTCATACATACACTTTTCATTTGAGTGCAGTTTGACTGTGCAGTACAGTATGTTTGAGGGTGGGGTGTGGCCTTTGGCAGAGGGATGTGTTACCTTTGAGGATAGGGGCGTAACCTTTGACAGAGGGGTGTGTCCCCTTTGAGATCGGGGTGTGGCCTTTGGCAGAAGGGTGTGTCACCTTTGAGGATAGGGGTGTGGAATTTGAAGGAAGCATGTGTCCTTTGTCAGAAGGGGTGTGGCCTTTGAAGTAGGGGGTGTGTCCTTTGTCAGTAGGGATGTAGGGAGTATGACAGCCACACCCCCTCTGCTCACATGCTGTTTGATTCCAAGAATGAAGTCAACTCTGTGCATGTATATACTTCAATCAAAGGTTCAGTCTTATCTGTTTGCGCATTGGTCGAATAAGGCTAGCATGTATGAATAGGTGCATTTCTGTCTCCACTTAGAATAGCTCGGCAACAGGATGTGGCAGGTGCCAGGGCACTGTAGGGGTTCTCCAACCTGATACTGAGTGTCTGGTGTTTGGTGCAGAATGCAGCGCACCCCTGGCCACTCTGCACCATTGATCCCCTAAGCCCTTTTGAACCTTGTGTTAACAGGGCAACTAGGCCAGTTGATGCCTGTGTGGTGATCCTGTTTTGATCTATCAAAAGCGGATATCAGTGTGGGCACCATCAAGGCGGCTCCATCTGTGTTGCTTGATCTCACTGCATTAACCCAATGTACTTTGTGCACTTTGTTTGATCGTAGACACAGAGAAACCTGTCTATAAAGACCACTCAATCGCCAAACACTAGTGGTCTTTGTAGACAGGTAACCCTTTGTATGGGGGTGCTTTAGGATCCTGAGTTGGTCCAAGGACCAGCCTACAGTGGTCTCTATAGACAAGTGGTCCTTGTGTACAGACAGGTTTCACTGGACTAGGGTGTGTCCTTATGAGGATGGAGATGTGTCCTTTATGAAGAGGTATGTTCTTCATGAGGATGGAGATGTGTCCTGTATGAAGAGGTATGTGTCCTTTATGAAGAGGGATGTGTCCTTTGTGAAGAGGGATGTGTCCCTTATGAAGAGGTGTGTGTCCCTTATGAAGAGGTGTGTGTTCTTCATGAGGATGGAGATGTGTCCTTTATGAAGAGGTGTCCTTTTTGAATAGGGATGTGTCATCTATGAGGGTGGAAGTGTGGCCTTTGACTTGGGGGGAGAGACATGTGTCCTTTATATACTCTGTGTAATTATCATGACAGCAACACAACACTGCTGATTACAGCAACACAACACTGCTGACAATCTACAGTATAGGCAATGATGGGACAGCTGATGTTGTAAGTGCCACGGTGACTATGTTGACAGCTGATGATGCAAGTCCCATGGCAACCATTTTGACAGCTGATGATGGAAGTATGGGTAGTATGCATGATGCAAGTCCTGTGGCAGCCATGCTGGCAGCTGGTGGTGAAAATCTCCTTTGTACTATGCCTTGCCATGGCAACACTGCAAAGACCCTGGAGATGTTTACCCGTGTGACACATTGTTTTCATTTGTGTAACCCCATCTGTGCCAATTTGATTGTGCTATCTAAGAAACCGACTACTTTAACTAATGGAATTATCTGAATCTCACCTAGGCCTTAGCAACTGCCATGGAAACCTCTGTATTGAACTCAACGATTGAACTGATATCTAAGAGATATTACAGTAAATTACTATTAATGGTGTTTATTTTATTGTATTATTGAATTGGTTTTGCAGTGTCGGTTTCCTCTTGTGACCTATAGGGTGTAATTTGCATCTGTTACTTGAAACATTGCTCTGTTTGTGAGTTGTGATTGATTTGCTTCTGATGAGAGGTCATTGGCCCTTAGCAACACATGGATATCTTGACAACTACTGGGACAATGCCTCTTGGCAACATGTACATGCGTTTCATGAGGACGGAAACTTTTCACATAGTAATAATCAAGAGTGAAACTGCAGTAATCCGACACACGATCAGCATTCTCTGTGATCATTTAGTGAACATTGCGGACATTACAAGAGTCTTTCATTAGTATATCTACCCTCTTTAATCCGATATGAATTGGTTTCACACACACACACACACACACACACACACACACACACACACACACACACACACACACACACTCGCACACGCACACACACACACACGCACACACACAGCATCGGATTATCAGGGTTTCAATGTACAATACAGAGACATGCTCACTCATTCCTTGTTGCCCGCAGCATGTCAGATTACCAAAGTTCCACTGTATAGCAATGATCTGACACATTGCTCCTTTCTCACAGAGTGTCAGATTATCAAGTAGATATGTAGGGTATGCATAGTGCAAGTATCAGTGGCAACAAGCGGGATCCCGTAGCAACGTAGAGATAACATGAGAAAGACTCGTAGTCCTGTCGGTCCAAAGTTATGCTTAAACTGGGATGCACAGACATGCAGTCTGCCCTGGAAAGAGGTGAAATGCCTCGTGTAAGGAATGATCTAACTGCATTATAAGCCCTCCAGTGGTTTTACCACCCAACGTCCAGCAACCTTTCTTCTCATGCAATGCATTCCAGCTTGCACAAAATGTGAGATCACTCATGCTACTTTTTAGGCTTGCAGCCAGGTCAACCATATCCTCGGAATCCAGAGAAATTGTTCCAATATCAAAACTAAAATATCATATTTTTGTCATGGTACAATGGAATTGCGTAGTAAGTACTGTACCTAGTTCAGCACATACTCCTGGTGGATAGTAGGTACTCCTCATTCTGTCCCTGTGTATACCTCATGTACATAAACCAACCCTGATAGTAAGTACCTGGTTTAGTACGTACTCCTGGATAGGAAGTACTCCTCATTCTGTCCCTGCGTATACCTCACGTACGTACATACAGTAAGGCATCCCTGATAGTAAGTGCGCACCTCAGAAAATATATGTTTTAAATTAAGTTAATTTTGTGTCCCCTTTGAGGTACGTACTAAGCAAGTTTCACTGTACATGCTGGAGATGTGAGTCTGTATAGAGTCAGCTGCATGGAATATCCCTTCCACGTGTCATGGGAGTAAGTGAGGACTATTGTGGTTGACTGATCCGTGAACTTGAATGTGTGTTTTCCGACAGAGTTGGTTCCTTTTGCGGAAAATGTTGAATGGTTTATGTGTACAGTAGTATCAGATATACGCAGTGGAACCTCCATAATCCGACACTCTGTGGGCAGGAATATTGTGTCAGATTACAGAGGTTGTCGGATTATCAAGAGATTCTTAGTACAGTCGAATATGGTAACTGTCCCTCAGGATAAGGTTGAATTAGAGAGAATGTCAGATTATAGAGGTGTCAGATTACAGAGGTTCTGCGGTACCCAACCACATCAGTGGGCCCTTATGTGTCCACATCTGTTCCTCGTAAAGTGTGTTGGATGAATCAGGTTAAACTGTATGCAACTGAGGGATGGGGACTCACTACAGAATGTCGGATAAATGAGATTTTCAGATAGACCAGTGTTGGATAAATGAGGTGTTCAGATAGACCAGTGTCGGATAAATGAAGTGTGACTGTATGTTACCAGGATATTATCAAGTAAACCAGCTAATAAGTAATTCAAGACTTTGCGCAATTTAATGGCGGTAGTTTGCGGTGTACTTCTGGATGGAGAAATGTTTTGGTTAGTTCAGTGTCAGATATAGAATATCTCACTTGTTTTGGGATGTCACGCAAATTAGAGGATGTGTGTGGTGCCTGTTTTGAAAAGCCAATGCTGTGTGGGTGTACCAAGTTAATCAAAAGCGGTGCGGTCTTTTGAGTGTTGGAAGCCACTTTTAGTTGTTTTTGGTAATTGCCGAAAAATGAACTTAGCTTGTCTGCGGTTAAACTCTGAGGAAATTGTAGATGTTCCCTCTCCTGTACCCGTGATGAATCTGCAAAAGTGGTTTGTGTGTGTGCAGAAAACCTCATCCGGTGACATGACTCTACTGCTCTTGAATGCACCTTTCAATCATGCATGTGTTTAATTAATTTACCATTTTCCTTATCAGCTCAGCTGTGTGCGTTTATGGTATGTGTTCCTTCTATCCTATCGTCTGCGTTGCTCTGAGCGAGACGCTCGTGATACATACATTGCAAATGACTTGCAACTTGAGTATTCAGGAGTCTTTGCTTAGCAACAGGGGTGAAGGAGCAGGACTATTTCGAAGTGTTTCAAATACAGTAAAATCTCACTAATTAGAACCTTGATTTTCCTGTAAAAAAGTTCTAATCATCCATAAGTTCTAATTAACCAACCACATATGTATTCCATACATTTGGAATGGTCCATTCATCAATGTTTGAATTAAGCCAGACATTCTAATTATCATGGTTCTAATTATCGAGATTTTACTGTATTCAAAAGTCTTTGCTCATTGCAGAACAGTTTTGTATCTCACAAAAGACGTGTGACCAAACATCTTATTACTGTGTAAAGTCCCACCTCATCTGTCTGATGACACAGGTTTATCCCGAAACCTCATTTATCCAGCGCTCTGTTGTGAAGCACTAATTTGTGTTACTCCATCACCTGGTTACTCCAGCACCTGGTTACTCCATCACCTGGTTACTCCATCACCAGGTTACTCCAGCACCTGGTTACTCCAGCACCTGGTTACTCCAGCACCTGGTTACTCCATCACTTGGTTACTCCACCACCTGGTTACTTCAGTGCACCTGGTTTATTCAACACATTATAGAGGACAGAGGTCATCGGGTAAACCAGATTCCACTGCACTGTTTCCTCACAAACTGTGCGGATGGCAACATAGACACATGATAATCAGGACCACTCATCCACTCTGCAAAGAACAAAGGAGCTGAATTCTTTAATTTACATGGAACTTCAATAATCCAACACTCCATGGGCCTCAAAACAGATGTCAGATTACAGTGGTTGTCAGATTATCAAGGGACTCCTACTACAGTCAAACGTGGTGATTGTCCCTCAGAATACTGTATAGTTAGATTAGAGAGAATGTCGGATTATTGCACTAATGGTTTGCTGTGGTCCACCATGCCCCACCCCACCATGCCCCACCCCACCATGCCCCACTCCACCATGCCCCACCCCACCATGCCCCACCCCACCATGCCCCACTCCACCATGCCCCACTCCACCATGCCCCACCCCACCATGCCCCACCCCACCATGTGTCCTTTGTATGGAGGTTCCTCTGTTTCCAGAGTGTGTCAGTACTTCCTAGAGTAGCCTTGTTGCAAGGCGGTCTCTGCCTGTGGTCACTACTGCCGGGCATTCCTCGACTGGGTGTGGCGATGGTTGATGAACCAAACATGACATCACAGCCTGGGATCATCCTACCTTTCGTAGCCACAGGCACCTGACCCTACGTTCCATTCTCGAAGAGTACACAACTCCTTTCAGAGGCAGTCATTCAAGTGTGGAGATTCAGTTCCTGTTATAAACTCGCTTCCTCTTAAGTTCATGCCAGAAGTTGTCAAACATCAGATTATTTTTGTATACAGCAATGTGTATGCAAACATACTGGCTATGTGGTTGGGTGGTTGGTGGAGGGGCAATGTTGAAGGACAATGTGCTGTACTTCTCAGATTGTGATTTCCACCAATTGTACCAAATTCCCAAGTTGCAGTATTACCTGTGCACAAAGACCACTCGAGAGCCGAACTATTGTGATCTCTGTAGACAGGTGGTCCTTATGAAAGGCTGTATTAAATCCCTGAATTGGTATATGGTCCAGCCTACAGTGGTCTCTATAGACAGGTGGACTAAGACTTGCTTCACTGTGCAGTATGTTGTATTCCTCAATCATTGGTGCCTCAAGGTTCACTGAATGCCCAGAATTGCAGATGCACCCACTCTGGACAAGTATTTCATTTCCGCAATGCGTACTGACTTTGTGACAGGTGGACTTTCGATTCACAATACATTGATGCATTGCAGAGGGTGGGTTAGCGTGCAAAGATAGCCTGCAGACACCAGCATGTGAAGCTAAGCTACACAAACACCTGTTACAAAGTCCACCTGTCACAAAGACCACCTGTCATAAAGTCCACCTATCACGAAAAGGTCCACCTTTCACAAAGTCCTCCTGTCACAAAGTCCTCCTGTCACAAAGTCCTCCTGTCTCAAAGTCCTCCTGTAGACGAGGACCACCTGTCTACAGAGACCACTCTAGGCTGGTCCACATGCCGCCTCAGTGATCAGATACGTTAGCATGCATCTTTCAAAAGAGGCGGGGCAAGTGTGGGTGTGTTTCTTCACCACTTACTGTACGTATAATTGTTTCACATGTGGTTTAGCTTTCATGGTTTCTTCGCAGCCTTCTCTCACCCCGTGTGTCCTCAGCTGTTTATGCCCTCCTGACCCAAACAGGATGTTCGAAAATTTCTGTCGTGCCTGCGTGAGGCCACTTCCATCCCGTTAAAGAAATTCCACATTTTGCAGTGTGTTGTAGATTCCTCTGTGTATAGGCGCAGGAAAGATTCAGAAATTGGGGCAGCCCATGACTTGTTGTGAAAAAATGAAGTAAGCCTAAAAATGCCTACATACGTATGTACATTCAGTGAAACCTCTCTAATCCGACACTCAATAGTGCTTGAAAACAATGACAGATTAAGAGGTTGTCGGATTATGAAGTGACTCTTACCATACTTTAACATGGTGACTGCACCTATGAGTCATAAGATGGTCGGATTAGAGAGAATGTTTCTCTGTGTCTTGCTGTTTACTCCCAAGCTACCAGTTTCCATGACAAAGGTTTGACTGTTGAGGAATTGTTAGCTGCTCTTGTAGCATCACCATGTGCATGCCCCTCAAGGGGAACCTTGGTAATCCAATGTATTAGTGTAGTTTTTTGCAATAATGGGTAGTGTGTAATGAAACATGCCTTTTCTGATGTTAATCTATCTAGATGGTAAACCACACATACGCACACACAGCACACACACACACACACACACACACACACACACACACACACACACACACACACACACACACACACTCCCCTTGTCAAACCACACAGCACCACACTAATCTAAACCACACACACACCCGCACACACAACCCCAGTCAAACTACTCCCACACCTCGCACCACACCTAAAGCAGATGAAAAGGTACCTTTTGCATTGATATCTCCAATAGTGGACACTCCAAAATAAGGACGACCTCT
>CAUJGJ010000487.1:1907700-1910200 GCA_963170055.1 Halisarca cf. caerulea
AACCACTCTATTCTACTGACCTTAGTGATCCGTCACAAAATTCCAAAATTTCTTGTCCTAATTGTGGCAGATTGTCGAGGTTGTATCCCAATGCTAACATTTTTATACAGAATACCTTTCACACACATGAAAAACAAGGATTTTTGTGTGTGGCTTGCAGTCAAGCCGATAGGTACGATAGGTATGTACTGTGTATGTGATAGGAGCATTTGTAGCTGGTGTTCTTTGTTGAAAAATAGACACTCTATACTACATAGTATAGAGTGGCTACGCTGACATAGTATAGAGTGGCTACGCTGACATAGTATAGAGTGGCTACGCTGACATAGTATAGAGTGGCTACGCTGACATAGTATAGAGTGGCTATGCTGACATAGTATAGAGTGGCTACGCTGACATAGTATAGAGTGGCTACGCTGACATAGTATAGAGTGGCTACGCTGACATAGTATAGAGTGGCTACGCTGACATAGTATAGAGTGGCTACGCTGACATAGTAGAGAGTGGCTACGCTGACATAGTATAGAGTGGCTATGCTGACATAGTATAGAGTGGTTATGCTGACATAGTATAGAGTGGCTATGCTGGCATAGTATAGAGTGGCTATGCTGGAACTCTGGCGATTGGTTGCTATTTGCTTGTGCCTTTTGTTCCATCCTGGCTGCGTGACCTGTGGCATTGCTGTGGCCTTACATCATGTGTTAGCACATTAGCAGATAAGGGCTATGCCATACACATGCAGGGTGCCCTTGTGCAACAGGACTTGTACACATACACCAAATACCTTGATACCGTGGAATCTCGTTACAACGAACCCCCGGGGGACACCGAAAATTCTCCTCTATATCGGAATTTCACCCTAACCAGTTGCACTCTCACAGCAGACCACTAACTGGGACACATGTATTTGTTCACTATAGGCAGACTTTCACTGTAAGAGTGTTCCTTATAGCATGTTTCCACTGTATTCTGGTCTTTGTCTGCAAATTTGACTGTACCAATATAAACCATTGTACAGTAGTTACATGTGTGTGTTGACGTATGTGAGTGTGTCCTCATGTTTAGCAGGATTGGTGTTTGGGAAAACTCCCTGTTATTTGGTTGAGAAGACTCTGTTTGGCAGGAGTATGGTTGGCATATCTTTCCGGTTAGTGCGCACTTCTGTTGATGCACACTCCTGGTTTGTACATAATCCTGTTATGTACACAATCGTGGTTGGCACACTCTCCCCTGCTAACACACGCTTATGTACTGTAAGAATGCAGTTCTAGCTAACGTACACTCCTAGTTAGCATGTGTTCCTGATTTGTTGACAGTCCTGGTTAGCACACACCTTTGGTTGATGCACATTCCTGCTTAATGGGTCTATCCAGCATACACACACACACACACACACACACACACACACACACACACACACACACACACACACACACACACACACACACACACACACACACACACACACACACACACACACACACAGATGCACACACTCACTCACACTCACACACATACACATACACATACACACACACACACACACACACACACACACTAAACACACACACACACAGATGCACACACTCACTCACACACATACACATACACATACACACACACACACACACACACACACACACACAGATGCACACACTCACTCACACTCACACACATACACATACACACACACACACACACACACACACACACACACAAACACACACACACACACACATACACACACACACACACACACACACAGAGAGAGAGAGAGAGAGATCTGGTCGTACACATACCTGGCTTGTATGTACTATTCATCCTGTGCAGATTTAATTTGTGTATTAGTACGCATCCCAGTCAACATTGGTGGTGTGTTCCTCAGAAAGTATGCAGCTATGAGAGAGGTTTCTGTTTACAGTTATTGAGTCCTGTTGCCTGTCCTCGCTGTGTGTTGTTATGTGTGTGTGTGTGTTGTGTTGTGTGTGTGTGTGTGTGTGTGTGTGTGTGTGTGTGTGTGTGTGTGTGTGTGTGTGTCTGTCTGTGTCTGTGTCTGTGTGGCACAGCCTAAACAGACAGACATCTGAACTCCAGCTATTTCAACTTTTTTCCTTCAACCTATTACAAACATTCCCACCCTGTGGACAATAATTGAATACCCCTTACACCCCATACATATTGTAAATAGGTTATTATGACCTGTTTGATATATATAAAAATATATTGCCCTCGTGATTGGCCTGCTGTGCTTTGTAATTGAGGGCAAAGTGTACTATTGAGGGATATGATGTTACCTAAGGGGTTGCTTGTCTCCACCGAGTGAGTGGGGGGGCCCAGGGGGTATAGGTTCACCTTTCACTTGTGTGAACCCTATAAGAGTCAGGGGGCGCAAGGCGTGGGTTGATGCCCCTCTTTGTCTATCATGATAATTGATTGTGCCCTCGGCCTTGCAGGTTTCTTGTGTGGGCTGTTTATACAGCTAATGAGATTCATGGTCCCA
>CAUJGJ010000487.1:1915200-1920200 GCA_963170055.1 Halisarca cf. caerulea
TTGATATTAATGATTATTTTATTGATTAAAGTCCCTCATAGTTGCCTGGAAACTAGTGAGGACTCTGTTTGTGACCTTTCTCCTTTCTCATTTGTGATGCATACTTCAATTTCTTTGAATATATAGCCCATTGTTTGTTTGTGTGTGTGTGTCTGTCTGTGTATAATTTTGTGTGTGTGTGCATTTGTGTGTGAATGTTTTCATTGTGAGTGTGTCAGTGTATGTTGTGTGTGTGTGTGTGTGTGTGTGTGTGTGTGTGTGTGTGTGTGTGTGTGTGTGTGTGTGTGCGTGCTTGTGTGTATACGTGTCTGAAATTTCCTTGCCATTTGTGTGGATGCACACACATACCTTACAGAGGGAAGTTTTCAGATGTTGTATATCCTCTCCTATGTCACATACTGCTACCACTAAATGTGAGAAGAACGCCTGCAAATTCATTATGTATGCCATATTGGTATGTATTGAACAGTTAAACAGCATTGCATGCGAAATTTAGATGCATAAAAATCATCTATGATCAATTGTGCAAAAGTCTTCACCAGCGAAAATTACATGTTGTACATATGTTGTATGCATGTGCTCCAAGAACTGGTTTCCTAGGTTACCACTACTTGTAAGGCCTCACCCTAATGAGTCAAAGAGAGGGTACAACATATGGCCCAAATGTGGGCCACCGCAATAGCACCTCTGTCTGTGATAGGCAGGTTGAGGTTGAGCCTCTTTATGAGTGGTTTTGGACTTTGAGCGTGTGTGAGGTTGCTGGATTGCCAGGTGTGTGTGTGTGTGTGTGTGTGTGTGTGTGTGTGTGTGTGTGTGTGTGTGTGTGTGTGTGTGTGCGTGTATGTGTGTGTGTGTGTGTGTGTGTGTGTGTGTGTGTGCGTGTGTGTGTGTGTGTGTGTGCGTGTATGTGTATGTGTGTGTGTGTGTGTGTGTGTATGCGTGTGTGTGTGTGTGTGTGTGTGTGTGTGTGTGTGTGTGTGTGTGTGTGTGTGTGTGTGTGTGTGAAAGTATGTGTGTGTGTGTGTGTGTGTGTGTGTGTGTGTGTGTGTGTGTGTGTGTGTGTACAAGAAAATTCTATGAATGATCTCAGTCCATGGGGTGGGTGGTCTCTTGTGTGTGTGTGTTCCTGCCTGTATTCAGAAGGTGGTTGTGTTATCGCAATAGTTATGGTAAATTCCAGTTTTGTAGCTGTTATATGATTCTATTAATGTAAGACCCAATTGTCTGAGAATGCTTAGTTTGCTTTAAGAGTTTAGTGGGAGGGTTGGGGAGGTGGAGGTTGTTTATCTCTCTATATGCATCATGTGACAGTGAGGTAAGCATTGTGTGTGTGGGTGTGTGGGTGTGTGGGTGTGTGGGTGTGTGGGTGTGTGTGTGTGTGTGTGTGTGTGGGTGGGTGGGTGGGTTTGTGTGTGTGGGTGTGTGGGTGTGTACATATGTGTCTGTGTGTGTGTGTGTGTCTGTGTGTGTGTGTGTGTGTGTGTGTGTGTGTGTGTGTGTGTGTGTGTACATATGTGTCTGTCTGTGTGAATACGTGTGCACCCGTATGTGTGTTAACTTGATTTTTTTCTATATTTCCGAACAATGCAGTGTGTTCCCATTTGTTGTCAAAACCAATCTACATTCTCCCTGATATTCAGTAGTTTGTACATTCCCAGATGTACATACCGTATCCTCAATTGTGATAGCATTTATCATCCTTTGTGGTAGTACTCAGTTACTGGTTCATCTGTCTATGTTGCGATTTATTAATTTACGGTCTTTTTATTTCTTGTCTCTTCTGAGAAGAACATTGGGACATATTCTCGTGTTTTCTCCTTTGTTGTCTGTTGCACTAGCCATTCAACTCACACTGAGGTGATTGTGTGCAGATGTACAGTTGTATTGCTTCAACATATACCATTTCTGTTCTTCTTTGAAAGATAGTGGTTTGGTTTAATGTGGTCCTCTTTCGTCATATTGATCAGTTCATCTTCTGTATATTATCTCACAGTATTGTGTAAATTCCTGCTGTCTGTGTCTGTGTGTGTGTGTATGTGTGTGTGTGTGTGTCTGTGTGTATGTACAGTGTTTGTGTGTGTGTGTGTGTACGTATGTGTGTGTGTCTGTGTGTATGTGTGTGTATGTGTGTGTGTATGTATGTGTGTGTGTGTGTGTGTGTGTGTGTGTGCGTGCGCGTACACTCTTATATTCACATTTCACCTTTTCACACTTGTACAGTTAAGAGTTACATGTGTCACGTCTCTTACAGCTGATCTATATGGACGTCCTACATGCTGATGTTTTTGAGTACAACTTACAGCAAACTACCTGCACTTATTCCTGCTAAACTTGCTTGCACTGTGTAAGCCTGTTAGCAAGAGTGGAGTCACAGACCTTATCACTTCTCTTTGTGTTCTTTGTTTGGCGTACCCCTCCTTGCTTGCCTGCACAACTCCCACTCATTTGAGCTTGTTTATTCACTACATCGGATTCACTCTTAATCACATTGTGTGTGTGTACGTTTTCTGTATTGGAATAGCTCTGTTGTGCGTTTTGTCCATTGACTCCAAGTGACCCTACACCCATTGTAAGAGTGCTCAGCACTAGGTGACAAGCATACCAGGGGTTTCCTTGACCTGTGATAAGGATTCTGTGGTATTGGAACACTATCTTGTAATATTGCTCTTGCTACATCTCTCCCTCCCTCCATCCCCTCTCCTCTCTCCTCTGTCTCCTCCCCCAAACCCTCTCTCCCCTCTCCCCCTCCTTCTCTCTCTCCCTCCCCTCCCTCCCTTTCTGTCCCCTCTCCCCCTCCCTCCCTCCCTCTTCCTCCTTCTCTGTCCCCTCTCCCCCTCCCTCCCTCTCCTCTCCCTCTCTCTCCCTCACCCCCTCCCTCTTTCCCTCGCCGTTTCTCCCCCTCCTCCCTCTCCTTCTCCCTCCCCAAATCTCCATCTTTAAGTATTGAATATACAAACTTAACAATGTGTGTGTGTAGTTTTAGAACAAGGCAATCCATGCCCTATACCTGTTTCGTTGGAATTGATTGTCGCACTGAATAATGCCTCGCGACCTGAAGTACACAAGTGTTTGTTGAGCTACCGAATGTCCTGTAAGGCCACACATTTGCACGCATGTATTGACATCCTTATTTGTGGGGGCAAACGGTCTTCAAAGACTGTATTTCGTAGGTGCAAGTTTTTGACGTCTTTGGCTACATCTGGGCAGACAAACTGGAGCTGTGAGAGTGGTACGTACAATCCTCATGAGCAGTACATTTCTCAGAACTTGTTGACATTTTGTACAGTGTCGTGTACATACTCCGGAAGTCCTTTCACCTGCGGTCACATGTGGTAGCGCCAACAGTACTGCTCGGTTGTGTGTGGTTCGTGTGCTGAAATTTGATTTGGTAGCGTCCTATCATTGTAGCTGGATAGAGTGTGGCAACTCTCAATGTCTACTTGACAGTACCTCTAGCTCTGTAGCAGGGAGAAATAGTCCTTGTGCTGATGTGAGGGGAGTACAGGGGTAGCAGCTGGACCATCGCAACCTATGCACCCACCCAACACAACACACATATGCACCCAAAACACTCACACGTACATGCGTGCACGCACACACACACACGCGCGCGCTGCGCGCTGCGCGCGAGCATGTGCGCACCATTTGCATACAAGTACTCTG
The DNA here is from genome assembly GCA_963170055.1 of Halisarca cf. caerulea. Classification (NCBI taxonomy): domain Eukaryota; kingdom Metazoa; phylum Porifera; class Demospongiae; order Chondrillida; family Halisarcidae; genus Halisarca; species Halisarca cf. caerulea. The sequence continues at coordinate 1,918,864 of CAUJGJ010000487.1, forward strand.
GTATATACAGTAATCAGAATCGCATACACTGTATGTATATGCGATTCCATGAACATGCACTGCACACACACACACACATACACACACACACACACACACACACACACACACACACACGTACACGCACACACACACACACACACACACACACACACACACACACACACGTACACGCACACATACACACACACGCGCGCGCATGCACACACACACACACACACACATACAGGTGGTCTGTAGTAGTGTCAACTGTACACATGTTGAGGGGACTACTGTAATTTCTAGATCTACCTTATCAGCACTTCATGTAAACATTGGTACAGTTTGCAGTGCTTTGTACACGATGCATGTGTCCACTTTGTGGGAGTGTATGTGTATAGTTGGCTACCTCCCACCTTTTCTTCTCTGTGCCTATGACTAAATAAGGTGCTGTGATGTCCAGCCACTAGCTTCCCCTCACATTAGCACAAGGACATTTATTCCTGCTGCAGAGAAGTACTGTCAAGTAGACATTGGAGCACTATAAATACTTGTCAAAAGCACAACCTCATATAAGTACAAAATCTTGTACTTATGAGGTTGTGTGTTTGACTTCAATGTATTGAAGTGTCATCAAATTTCAAAGAAATTGCCAAAATCTGTTGTTACTGCATGCAAATATGTTCATATGTCCAAACCGCCATACTGTTTCCCTAACTCTTCCTCTGAGTGTTATGAACTTCACTGCTAGTTACTCAAAGAGTTTGTTACGCTTTAGAATTCAATTAGACTTCCTTACAAATTGCTGCTATATCTCCTTACAGTTTGCTCGAAGTGTGGGCATACATTTACAGTGGAACTTGCTTAGCAAGTATTTGGTTTAGTGTATACTCCTGGATAGTAAGTGCTCCTCATTCTGTCCCTGTGTATACCTCATGTACATAAACCAACCCTGATAGTAAGTACCTCTGGTAGTAAGTACTGATTTTGTATCCCCTTCGAGGTATGTACTGAGCAAGTCTCACTGTATTTCAGTGCTTGTGTGTTCTCTAATTGTGTGAGCGTAAATTAGCAAGTTGGCTCATTTTTGTTGCTTTCATGCTACAGCAGATCCTTGGTAAGAAAGTAAGGTTTGCTAAATATCTGTACTTTCCATCTGAATGACTGTGTACTGTGTGACACCTCAATAATCCAATATTCTCTCTAATCTGACCATCTTCTTGCACTGTTGCCACATTGAAAGTATAGTGAGAATCAATTGATAATCCAGCAGTCTCTGTAGATTGTGTATGTACGTAAGTATGTGTGTGTGTTTGTTTGTGTATGTGTCTGTGAGTATGTGTGTGTTGGAGAGCATG
>CAUJGJ010000487.1:1925200-1935200 GCA_963170055.1 Halisarca cf. caerulea
CAGAGATGACTACAATTACATACAGAAAATGTGGTACACATACTACTTAAACATTACATGCAAGCATCAAGCAAAATAATAATAATAACTAATTAATAATTTTCTATTGACAATGTTATAAACTTAATATACAGTATATAGTATGTCATGCACAGTTTCTTATAGTATATGATAATAATTATATATATATATATAGTAGATTACAATGTAATAATACATGAATATGTATACAAAATAATTATCATATTAAAAATTAGTATATAATGCAATGCAGCAAAGTTAGAGTTGCAAACATGCATAATATTGCAAGCATATACACATACACGTGTACATTTACATATAATCTGTTCTACGTACAGTCGTATATATACTCATATTCCAGTTGTCATCGCATACATATATAGTCTGCAACTATACAGGTTCCCCATGCATGTTCATGCGTGCCAAATACTCCTCTCCTGAATTATGCAGTGAAACAGCATTATTATGCAAAATTCAGTGTAAACAGAATGCATGCGGCAAAATTTGGTATAAACAACATGCGCATGTTGCAAAATTTAGATATACAATCTTGTGATAAAATCCACCTCTTTAATCCACACCAAGTCACTACTCAAGATGTGTACCAAAGGCTGGGCTTTCCGAGCAAATTCACGCATGCATGCCAAATACAATACCAAAATAACTGAGCCCTCGAACCTGCCAACAGTGACAGGTCACAAACGTTTGTGTTACCATTGCGATGAGATGGAGTACATGTTCACATACACTCGAGTCAGCATATCAAAAAAGGATCAAAAAAGATGCATGAATGATTCCTCAGTCTATCGTGCAGGGTCGCGCAATGATAATAAGTGACCAAACTTGCAAAAAGGGGGTCACCACGTGTCAGTAGGCAATTTCTTGTGCACACTCCTAAATCAACAAAATTCCGTCTCATATTCGCTTGATTGCACATAATTAAGCCTGTGTGTCCACAACAACAATGCTGTAATTCAATAAATGGTGCAAATTTGGCAAAAACAATGTATAATACATGTCAGGACTCGGGATATCTACTCTGCACACCTACTTCTTTGAAACCAACCAGTCAATATTTTTCTTTAGTACAGATACAAAAACAAATTGGATTACTCCTCACCACTTCAGCACGCATAATATGATTAATTAAATTTGCAGTTAAATTTGTTGTCAACAAATGGTCAATATCTCAATCACACAAGATAATGTACTCGAGTTTCCAGCAGAAAACACCTTCGTAAAGGGTAGTTGATTCTAATGATTACTTGATTTGAAGGTGAAATACTATATACCACAGGCCTAGAGCATCTTTGGTTATGCCGGAAGTCCCCAGCTAGACCAACCAACCTTGGAAACTTTGAAATTGCTTATTTTAGAGGAGATTTCAGCTTAGGAAGTTATAGTATGCATGTGTGTGTGTGTGTGTGTGTGTGTGCGTGTGCGTGCGTATGTGTGTGTGTGTATGTGTGTGTGTGTGTGTGTGTGCATGTGTGCATGTGTGTGCGTGCGTGTGTGTGTTTGTGTGTGTGTGTGTGTGTGTGTGTGTGTGTGTGTGTGTATGTGTGAGTGCATGTGTATGTTTGTGTGCGTGTGTGTGTGTGCATGTGTGTGTGTGTTTGTGCATGTGTGTGTGTTTGTGTGTGTGTGTGTATATGTGTGTGTGTATGTGTGCGTGTGTGTGTATGTGTGTGTGTGTGTGTGTGTGTTTGTGTGTGTGTTGCATTGTGTGTGTATGTGTGTGTATGTTTGTGTGTGTCACTGTGTGTGTGTGTGTGTGTGTGTGTGTGTTTGTGTGTGTGTTGCATTGTGTGTGTATGTGTGTGTATGTTTGTGTGTGTCACTGTGTGTGTGTGTGTGTGTGTGTGTGTGTGTGTGTGTGTGCGTGTGTACATGTGTGTGTGTGTGTGTGTGTGTGTGTGTGTGTGTGTGTGTGTGTGTGTGTGTGTGTGTGTGTGTGTGTGTGTGCATGCATGTGTGTATGTGTTTGTGTGTGTCACTGTGTGTGTGTTGTGTGTGTGTGTGTGTGTGTGTGTGTGTGTGTGTGTGTGTGTGTGTGTGTGTGCGTGTGTACATGTGTGTATGTGTGTGTGTTTGTGTGTGTCACTGTGTGTGTGTTGTGTGTGTGTGTGTGTGTGTGTGTGTGTGTGTGTGTGTGTGTGTGTGTGTGTGCGTGTGTACATGTGTGTATGTGTGTGTATGTGTGTGTGTGTGTGTGTGTGTGTGTGTGTGTGTGTGTGTGTGTGTGTGTGTGTGTGTGTGTGTGTGTGTGTGTGTGTGTGTGTGTGTGTGCATGCATGTGTGTATGTGTGTGTTTGTGTGTGTCACTGTGTGTGTGTTGTGTGTGTGTGTGTGTGTGTGTGTGTGTGTGTGTGTGTGTGTGTGTGTGTGTGTGTGTGTGTGTGTGTGTGTGTGTGCATGTATGTGTGTGTGTTTGTGTGTATCAGTGTGTGTGTGTGTGTGTGTGTGTGTGTGTGTGTGTGTGTGTGTGTGTGTGTGTGTGTGTGTGTGTGTGTGCATACATGTGTGTACGTGTGTGTGTGTGTCTCTGTGTGTGTGCATGTGTTTGTATATATGTACATACATATATACATGAAGATGAATGAAGATAGGTTAAAGGTCCATCACAACTACATGTGACAAACACGTGAGCAAAAAGCTATAATGTCCTATCCAACCTGCATATTACCATATAAATCAATATACAATCAGACCTCACTTATCCGCACACATATCCATTCTGAATGAAATTGCAGATGAAGTGAGGGAACTGGATAAGTGAGGGAGCAGTAGTATAGTGTACAGTAGGATGATTGCAGATTTGTCCCAATGATAACTATGCGCTGCGGAAGGCGAGGGGATATCTGAGGTGCGGATAAGTGAGGTCTCACTACATCTGTATCACTCGTGTACACATGTTCAAAACACATACTATACTATTTCACATGAATACAGGCCCACCTGCAAACAACAACAACACATGTACACACATACACGCCTACCCACATGCATACATGCATGCATGTATTACACACACACACACGTAGAGAAGGGCATGATTGGTGAGATGTATACACTTTATCGGTTGGCTGTGTTTTACATATCCCTTTCTCGTATCATGTAATGTACATCAACCCACACACACAAGAATAAGTTCTCGTCACGCCAGGAACAAATACAGTACCAAACTATGTGTGAGTCGAAATGAAAGGTACGTCACTTTTAATTTTTAAAAAATTTTTTGGAGGTTGTGGTATACATATACAGGCAAACTAGCTTAGTACGCACCTCAAAGGGGATGCAAAATCAGTGCTTATTATCAGAGGTACTTACTATAAGGGTTGGTTTATGTACATGAGGTAAACACAGGGACAGAATGAGGAGTACTTACTATCCAGGAACATGTACTAAACCAGGTACCTACTATCAAGGTTGGTTTATGTACATGAGGTAAACACAGGGACAGAAGGAGGAGTACTTATTATCTGGCCAGGAGAACATCTATTAGCCAGAATCCTTAATAAGCAAGGTCCACTGTATGGTCTGTGAGAACCTCTGGTCAAACAATCTGACCCTGAGGGACCAGGGAATAGTTTGTACATGCATGCCTGGTATTACAATCAATGATCGAAGCAAGATTGTTTTATCCATGATATACGATAGTTAATTGGCTCAATCTTTCTGTTCCTGGTTTTCAGTTACACGCCCCAGCTCAAATGTACAAATTGAAATGAGAATGCTCCTTTGAAGAGAAACTGATGAATTGAGAACATCTTACAACACCATTTGGTGGTTCTAACTAATTAGTGGGAGAAAATATCAATTGCCAGCCCACTCTCCAGTAGTGCAACGTACGCGGTAGACATGCAGTACACACTCATACAGGTGGTTCACAATACAATATTGCAATACAATATACAATATACAATATTTAGTGGAACCTCCGAATAAAGGACACCTTGGGACAGCTCCATTAATTTTAGAGTCCTCTTTGGGAGAAGCAATATGAGCAGAACTTATTGAGTCATATACAGTAGTACCCCCTTGAGAGACCACCCTCGTGAAAGACCACCCCTTTTATAAGACAGGCTCTGCTGGTCACAAATGTATGTGTCCCATCCTAAGTTCCCCTCACCAGTGATCACCTTTCACGTGTCCCTAAGGGTGGTCTCTCAAAAGGGGTACTACTGTACAGCAAAACCTGTACATATGCAGCCTTTTCAAGGGACTACGTTATCGTTCTCTCTGTAGACAGGTGGTCCCTATGTGGGGATATCACTGAGGTGGCAATTAAATGAACCAGCCTATGATGGCCTCTATAGACAGGTGGCCCTTATGTAGGGATGCATTAATATCACTGAGCTGGCATATGGACCAGCCTATGGTGGCCTCTATAGACAGGTGGCCCTTATGTAGGGATGCATTAATATCACTGAGCTGGCATATGGACCAGCCTATGGTGGCCTCTATAGACAGGTGGCCCTTATGTAGGGATGCATTAATATCACTGAGCTGGCATATGGACCAGCCTATGATGGCCTCTATAGACAGGTGGCCCTTATGTAGGGATGCATTAATATCACTGAGCTGGCATATGGACCAGCCTATGATGGCCTCTATAGACAGGTGGCCCTTATGTAGGGATGCATTAATATCACTGAGCTGGCATATGGACCAGCCTATGATGGTCTCTATAGACAGGTGGTCCCAGCATACAGGTGGTCTTCAAGACAGGCTTTGTTGTATTACATTTTAATATGTGTGATAAGTGTATTTTAGGACATGGTCGAATTTGGTGAGCATGTTGTAATTGAGGTGTCAGATTACCATATGTATATTATATTGATGACCACATACATACGTGATGCAATATTATAGAGAGATACCACAATAGTGAACTACTTGAGCAGTCTAATGCATCCTGTCTTGACTAGGTTGTTCAGGATGGATAGAATCAAATTAAGTTTGATGTGTCTTAAATGCTCATATGCATGCATTCGGAATACACTACAACCAAGATCCAACCCAGTATGTGGTACATGCAGTGCTGCCATTTTACTCCAGAACCCGGCCATTCACAGTGCATGGTTGACACTGTATACAGCAGTCACATGACTATAGCAGCTGCTGACAAATGGCAGCATACAGTATTTTACCTCCGAGCAGCAGCCATCTTTCTGACAACAGCCAATGTGCACTCGGATTCAAGGGCAGCTGCTAGGCAAAGTGTCCCAAGTACATAGATACGGCGAAACCTGTCTTAAAGGACCGTCAGTACACTAAGCCCACCTGTATACAGAGACCTGGTATGCTGGTCTTTGAATAACTAAGCCGATTCTATTACACCTCCATACGAGGACCACCTGTCTATAGAGACCACAATTGCTTGTTTCCTTGAGTGGTCTTTATAGACAGGTTCATCCGTATGTAGTGTTTCACTGGTGTAAAGTACATTTAGCCTGACACAAGGATGTACAGGGTGTTCTCCTTGCCGTGTAGATTTTCCATAATAGACACAATACCAAAATATTAGATCTGATGCTTAATGCGTCAATTTACAACACCTATGTATACCTTCTAAATTACCTTGCGCATGTTGCAAAGATTAGTCACACCTTAAAGGTATGCATTCCTTGGACTATAAACTTCTAAGTTAATAACTCCAGTTATTAGTGCAGTCTAATCTGAATGTAAATTGAAAGCTAATTAGAATAAAGAGGACACTAATAGCCAAAACTCAATATACGTAGACCCACGCAGCTGTGAACTAAGCCTGCAATGGAATGACTATATTCAGGGAACTTCCATGCGCATCAGATTCTACAGGAATTTCTGTCAGAAAATCAGTCAGAAATAGTCGTTTCTGTCAGAAATAGTCGTAATTTCAGAATATTGACGTATCTGAACTATTATGTTGTCATAGTATGTGTGCAGACAAGAAGATTATCCTTGGATCAGAAAATAATATTAAAAAATCTTTTTCTCGCCATATATATCATTAAAATTTGGCAAAATTGTGTAGTAAAGACAACTTTCCTCCATATTCTTTAAATGGAGAACGACAGATGATGATCACGTGGAATTCCCCCTCGAATCAGACACAGGAAAGAACTTCCTCCACCCTATTGTACATGGAAGCCATTTTAAAAGCAATCTTTTCACCGGTAATGATGTCAATAGAAGGCTGCAGAGGATGTGAGCTCTGTTTGGACTAAGTGCTGTCAGAATAATTATGTGTGACACTGAGTCATTAATCATTTGTTTACAGTAGTATGTAGTATAGCTATACAGTGAAACCTCCATAATCCGACCATCTTGGTACCAGGATACGTTGGTGGGTTTGGATAGGTTGCCAGAATAGACAGGTCCATTTCAATATGTGGATAATCTTCTGGGGCTAGATGGTATGGCCGGTTTAGACAGTGTGGCCAACTTGCAGAGGTTCGGCCTAATTATAGAGGTTTCACTGTACATTTGAGCAGAATAGCTATACAATACATAGTGAAATGAACCATTAAAATCACTACAAGTGATCATTGTCAAATGCAGTCTGAATTAAACCACACTAGCCCTAGCTCAGAAAACTTAAACTTTGAAGTTGACATCCCGAGAACTTCATGGCTATTTATCAAATCAGGATAATGATTTGGGCTTACGTCTAGGCCATTCACAGCAGTGACTTTATTCTGGGGGCCAAAAAAATGCGGTAGATCGAGCCATTTCCCTACCTCTCTCTGTGTCAATGGGTTCCACTGGCCTTGCATATTAGCCCAAATTAAACAGGGAATATATTTCAACTGAAGTCTGTGGTTCCTAATCAAGTTTGCTAGAGATTCCAGAACTTTATAAACTTAGATACAATTCCATTCAAGAACTGTGTAATGTATGAAAAACACATTACATTTATCGAGTCATACTCTTAGGCTTACCTTGAACAATACAATCACATGTGTATGTGTGTGTGTGTGTGTGTGTGTGTGTGTGTGTGTGTGTGTGTGTGTGTGTGTGTGTGTGTGTGTCGGCACGTATTGAAATATTTATAAACTGGACAGATTTTGAGCAACACATCCTTTTATAGTAACACTAGGCTTGCATCCGTTAAGGTTCAAGTCTTTGTACAATTTTTCTATCTTATACCCGCCCCTTAGACTTTGCTCACGTACATTCAACACCTCTGAGGAAATTGCAGCATGCAGCGCCTAATAGATCCAATATATGGAATCCCAACTTGCTACGCGAAGAGCCACACAACACATAATCTTGCAGGAACAGAACACCACGTCGCAGCTAGCACAGTCTAGATTCTATATACCTAATATGCAAATAATGCGCGCAATGCATCATTATGGCTTCATCGAGTGCATTTGCGTAGGCGAGCGAGATTATAAAAGCAAAGCTGGCACCGAGTCGAAGCAAAGCGGAGAGTTGCCTCCATTGTAGCGAAGTTGAAGCTTACAAATCGGAGCTGTGTGTATACCACATAATATAACATTGTGCAGTATTTTCTTTGATCATGGCCTACAACGACTTTAGTCACCAGTCTCAGTATCACAGTTCGCCTGTAGAGGAACTGAAGCATTTGGTAAGATGCATGCACGTACATAAAGGCTGCTCCGAGCAGTATTTAAACTAAGCACCCCTTCTCATTCACTTTAGCTGCAGAGCGAACCTTGTATTGTGAAAGAGTCATTTGCCATCGCTGGCTCGGATAGCAGGCAGCTAGTCCACGGAATCAAGCAAGAAACGAAATCTTCTTTCGACCACTATCTGCCGACTTCTCCGGCCGAGAGCAATGCTAGCTCTTCGTCTGGATCGACTGGATTACTGTCGTCAAAGGATCGTAACAGTGGGTCAGAAGGAGACATCGCCAAGACCGTAGCTGTACCGACTATTAGCGATTCAACGTCCGTTCTCTGCGACTTTCTAAGAGGCTCGTCAGTTGCAGATACGCCTGCACCGTCTCCGAGCAGTGACGAGGAGACTCCATCGCACGAGAAAGGCGGCATGTTTGTCGAGATCAAACCAGACCTCAAGGACAAGATTCCCGAAGGCGTCAGACTACCTCAAAGTAAGTATTACTAAAAGCGCGTCTGACTCAATGACATCAAATCATGCATGCTCCCCTGCATGTAGACCCAAATAATTACATGTAGCCAACAATTTACTTTGCAAATGTTCAGATACTTGCAAGAAGTAGCTTGCATGCAGGTGGCCAGGATAACAACAGTTACACTAGTCTAAGAGCCTAACCATGGGGAAACATAGCCACTAGCTACATCACCATCATGCCATGGGTATATCCTTCCTGACCTGGTCTCATGCAGTGCATTGCATTAGTGTATGCCTTTCCAAATTGAACACAGACAGCTGGTGAAATCTTTAAGATGGTTTACATTGTCTATTTTACTGTGATCTCATAGTCATTGTCAGAATAGGAATGTACCCGGCCTACACTGTCATGAAGGCAGACTTGGCCCAATGTCTGGCATATGCAACATACATACCATACCTGGTCCATCCAGTAGACGTATAATAATAGTGTACTAAAGTATTCTAACTATGTCAATGCTAAACTATTTCTTTAAGTCATGAATGTCTGTCTCTTTGTATCTTTTTCCAGGAAAAGGAGGCATGCAGTTGTGGCAGTTTCTGTATACTCTGTTGGAAGATAACTACAGTGAGCTCATCCAATACACGAGCAACGACTCAAAACTGGAATTTCGCCTCCTCGAGCCTGATGCTGTTGCCATTTGGTGGGGACATCAGAAAAACAGGCCAAACATGAACTACGACAAACTAAGCCGATCTCTTCGCTACTACTATGACAAGAAGATCATCCAGAAAGTAAATGGAGAGAGATACGTCTACCGATTTTGCTGCAACCCAGAATACTTGTATGAAGCTTTGGGTAACTCTGAATCAAGGCCAAAACTGAAGGAAATGCCTGATGCAGCCAAAAGGGCTATGGAACAGAATCAGTCCCTACTGAGTGGTGGGATCCATTTGCCCTGTGAAGGAACAATGCTGAGGGCTTTGTCAGCAGAGAGGCTGCCTGTGGCAGTCAGCTCATCTCTAGAAGTGAATGCTGTACCGATTCACATGCACTCCATGCCTGAAGGATACCCATACAACCTGTCCCCAAGGTATAGCAGTGAAATCTATCCGCAGAGCGGTCCAGTAAACCTATCACCCACCCCATACCCACCCACAAGCATCCCACCTGTATCAACAATGTCCGAATGGGGCTACTCAGCTCCTCATCCAATATCAGAGCCCTGTTACATGGGAGGTCCAGGATACAGCCCATATGAGCCTATTCCGTTCACTTACGATCAGACCACACCCTTTAGCAGGCCTCTTCCAATGAGTGGACCACAGACAACTTCTTGTTCCTATACTTCTCCCAATCTCATCCCCCAAGGCCCTGGAGTATACTATCCCAGCATCGAATACCAGCCATCAACATGTACTGGCTACTGCTATGGCTCCATGTAGAGTGTGTATGGGCACACGGGTATACGCAGAAGAGAAGGAATTCACACAAAGACTGTACTAGACATGTCACACACACAAAAACACCCACACACCCACACTTCTCCAAACTTTCAACCCAAATTTCCGGATCTGTTTACACTTTTATTTAAGCCTGTAAGGACTACAACTGTCATTCTGTACTACGCACATGTTACTTTTGGTTCAATGCTGTATAAAATTAACTCTGAACAAAAATGTATGTACTTTTTATCACACAGCCACAGTGGTATGTATTGTGTTTGTGTGTCCATGTTTGAACACGTTTGTGTACAGTCTCTAAACATATTACATTTTGTTCAATTTTTTTGTAATAAATTGGTAATAATTTTGTAAGTCATTGAAATTCTGAACATAATAATGATATTATTATTATGAACCAGTAGTTGCTGATCCGGAAGAGTGATGTAATGTTATTCATGCGTCGCTGTCACAAATTTGATCTATTTCT
>CAUJGJ010000487.1:1937700-1970200 GCA_963170055.1 Halisarca cf. caerulea
TATTTCCGGTGCTGTGAATCAATTGACAGTCCAACAATCTCTCATTTTTCTGGTTTTCCTACAAAAGAAGCCTATATATATATATATATATATATATATACTGAAATCCCCAGTCTGCAATTCAATATTTCCGCTGCCATGAATCAATTGACAGTCCAACAATCTCTCATTTTTCTGGTTTTCCTGGAAAAGAAGGCTATATATATATATATATATATATATATATATATATATATATATATATATATATATATATATACTGAAATCCCCAGTCTGCAATTCAATGTTTCCGGTGCTGTGAATCAATTGACAGTCCAGCAATCTCTCATTGCATGCACAAAGCGTGCTGGATTGTAGTGATTCGGATCCACAGTATGTTTTACTTTCATACATTACTGTGTCTATAGGCTTAAGTCACTTGATAGTCCCCCAATCTCTGTCATCTGACATGTCAATACATGCACAAAGAGCGTTAGATTATAGAGATTCACAGTTAGTTTTGCTTTCATGTGTGGTGAACAACATGGCCTCAGGTTTTTGTACATGTTGTTGCAACACAAATTTTACTAAATTTTGTGTACTTAGCTATATATACTCAACACACATGTGCAGAACTTACAGTTTCTCATGAACCATGCATATTTAACCATACATCCATCACTGTACTACCTATACACAGACTATAACAGTGAAGCACCACTCCTGGCTGGCTTCAGAGGTGAGGTGAAGAGGATGTGGTGAGAGGTGTATAAGATTGTGTGGCCACTTTGTGGTTACATTTCACTGCATTTCCACAAATTTGCAATCTAATAACACAACGGCTGCCCGACAATCCATGGACACCAAGCAACATGTCTGCTACAGAAGTTGTTGGATTATCAAGTAACTCACAGTGTAATGCAGAGGAGTGTATCTCAGAAGATAGTACAGAAGTTATACAGAAGTTATGCTGAATTCGCATATCTAGCGTGAAGTTGCCAGTTACATGATGCAGCTAGTGATGTCTTGTTAATCTGCCACAACTTTATTCTTCAAACAAATTTATCCAACATCATGCAATTTTGTGCATGAACTAGTTTGAGTACAGTGGGCCTTTGTTTGTCCGACCCTTTCTGCTCCCATAAACTGTGTAGGATATAGACAAGATGTTGGATAAATCAGGATGGAAAGAACACAACTTAAAGGTAGCAATTGATATTCACAACAGCAGCTCAGATAAATGAAGTTTCCAGATGAAGCCTAACCCAGAAGCTTCCAGGGTTCCCAGTTAAGACCAGCAGTTGCTGACGGGATATCCCTGTTTAAATAAAATTTATACTACTACTACTACTACTACTACTACTACTACTACTACTACTACTACTATTATGAACCAGTGTCTGATACATGAATGAGGTGCAACCATCAGGTGGATTATGCAGGTTCCTGTGTATAAAATAACCATTCTACTTTGTTACATACAATCATTATATATTAATATTCCTATAGTATATATTACCTATGAAATAGTACAGATATGTGCACATACATATATGCATAATATCCTATAATTTACACACTCATGTATGCATGCAAATACATGCATACATGCATGCACACATGCACACACACACACACACACACACACACACACACATACACACACACACACACACACACACACACACACACACACACACACACACACACACACATACACACACACACACACACACACACACACACACACACACACACACAATGCAGTGCAACAAATGAAGCTGATTAGATGTATCACAAGTGTTAACAAGGTCAAACAACACTCCACACTATTACACACACAAATGATGTCAGACAATGTACATACTATAGAGGTACAAGTATCCAACTATTGATACTTTTTTAATACATTAAGACTTCACTGCATTAATGCAGCACACACAGGGGTATCTGATAAGGATATTCATTGACGATGGTGCTCGATGTTCTACCACCAAAGCTAACTTTTGAGACACTTTCACACACTACGAGTAGTCTCGCGTAGCCCAGCCTGCTATTTAACCTCCTTTATTCTGTGACTATGATGTCAGTGAATAAAGGAGGTGAAATAGCGATCTGGGCTATACAAGACTACACTACAAGCACTAGGCATGTGTTCATGCCATATGTTAATTGCTTAGCCATACAAGTGGAACGGCATGCGGTGGTGGTTGTAAAAGTTACCAATATGCAGCCAAGATGTGCAGTTGTGTGCCCATGTGGGGCTTACATGTGAGTACGCATGTATAACCACAGCAACACTTATATTCCTGTAGTGATGATGAAATCACCTGTCTAGGGAATCAATACTACACTGGCTGGTGCTTCGATCAGTCACCTGAAACACCGCAAATCATGACTTCTACTGTCAGTTTCTGGGTTTCATAGTTGCAATACTGAAGGTTAGAGAACAACAGTGAGGAAGTATGCTCTGAGGCAAAATCAATTCTAAAAGCATTCTGTGAAAAATTGCTCCCATCGTATTGAAGTCTCCAGAGGATCCTTCGACAGTAGATTCTACAAAAGATACAGTATGATAAATCTCTCTGCAAAGGATAACACTTGAGTTCCTGAAATTTCCCTCCCTCTAGTTTCAATACATTTGACAGGACTCAAACATAAACATGCATGGAAACTCTGAATAAAGGACACTTTAGGAGTAACACAATTTCAGTTGCTTTGTCCTTTGTAGAGAGGTTGTCCTCTTATGGAGGTCCAAAATATATTGTATGTACAGTGAGGAAATCTTTTGGGATCTCAATCTATGTCCTTAGTAGAGAGGGTTAACATACTTAGCCTTAATTTTGGTTCACTATCAGATCAAGGTGATACTGTGTGTTAGTGAAACCGCTGATAAATGATTTAGGTCCATACATGTAATCCACCATACACATGCATATATGTAGTATTGTAGTGGGTGAACTGATATAGTAAAGTACATGCATGTCAAAAGCACCTTGCAGCCACACACACTTGCAATTGCAATTGCATATGTACGTATGTACGTGTGCATGTTTGGCTGCAAGGTGTTTTCTACATCACACGATATGAGTATGTACATGTCTTCTATGCACATACACATGCATGCATGCACACACACACACACACACACACAAACACACACACATACACACACACACACACACACCACACACACACACACACACACACACACACACACACACACACACACACACACACCATTTGTGTGAAACCTTACATATTGAAAACACTGTTCACCATGTGGCTATACACTTGTGTAACCATGGGTGTACTGACCCTCTGTTCTCTACAATGTGTCATTTACCACATTAACCCTGATGCAAGTTTTATCTTGTAATAGAGGTTTTCAATTAAGATCAAAAGATTCTTTCCGTTCACACCTACAATTTTAATTGAAATTGATTCAATTAAATCACAATTTGCTGATAATCCTAAATTAGGAATCTCAAAGACCCCAGCAGCATAGGTCAGGATATACTGTACCAAAGGGGGAGATCCATAGGCCGCACACAGTGATAATTGAAATAGTTTGATCTGATTATGATAATGATGTTTGTCCAGAATGTCTATATGAATACACACACATGTAATGAATATAATACAGAAACAAATTATGTACATTCGCACACACAGTATGTCGGCCATATGTGTTTACATGAGTGTGTTACGTACGTGAGGTGACAGCGTGTTCGGCGTAGGTTTACACTGCATACATATGCACATATTCATGTACACATTATCATACGAAAGGTCACTGTAAAACTGGACTGTACGTCTTAAAATAACACACCATTTTTAATGCAGTGAACAAATTTGAATTGTAGTGGTTCAGCCAAGAAGTGTACAGCATCGTGGTCTCTATAGACCTAGTGGTTCAGCCAACAAGTGTACAGCATTGTGGTCTCTATAGACCTAGTGGTTCAGCCAAGAAGTGTACAGCATTGTGGTCTCTATAGACCTAGTGGTTCAGCCAACAAGTGTACAGCATTGTGGTCTCTATCGACCTAGTAGTTCAGCCAACAAGTGTACAGTATCATGGTCTCTATAGACCTAAAAAGTGAGGTACAAGAAATCTACTGATGGAGGCCTCCATTAGTACACAGTCATGCATGGTCCTGCGGATGAGGGAACCTGTTTACATTATAATACTGTGAAACCTGTCCTAAATACCACCTGTATAGAAGGACCACCTGTCTATAATACCACTCTGGACAGGTCCCGGAAGCACTAAATCAGTACTGTTGCACCTCTACATAAGGACTACTAATGTATGTATTTATAGAGACCATGATTTGTTGGTCCGTTGAGTGGTCTTTATACACAGAGTTCACTGTAATTCAAAAATGCACTCATTGACAATAATCACGCATAAAACAAGATGATACTAATAACAATAATTAAGCATTGTATTGGCTGAAATAGGCCTGAGTGGCTAGGTAATTCATTCATGATCAAGTTATCTTTCAACACTAGCCAGTAGAATTTCAAATGAAACGTTGGATTCATTTTAAATTTACTGGCTAGTGTTGAATGATAACTTGATCAAGCATAATTGATTGTATTTATACCAAAAGTAAGAAAATCAAAGTACATGCATGTCATATGAGGCTGTCTTCACACGAGAATAAATTATGCAAGAGTAAATTAAGAAATACATGTAGAACACAAACAGATCGACACATCAGAGTTGGTGGAAGTGCAGTGTTAGAAATAATGCTCAGCATTCAGACATTGTCCGACCATTTGAGCATTTTGTCTGATCCAAAAATGTTTGGGTCAGACATTTGGCTGAGCACTACCTCATGTTCATTTCACACACACACAGTGATGTTACCAAGTCATTTGTACTAAGAATGTCTACTTATGCTTTCATTATTTGTTGATGCACATCTACTGTGGCACACCTACTGTGGCACATGTGTACTTCTCCAAAAATATGTCCGAGAAAATCTGAATTTGTCTGGCCCAAAACAATGATGCTAGGATATTTGTCCATCCGCCACTTCCTCCTTATCTCTAACACTGGAAGTGCACTCTGTGTCTAACAAACTCTTTAACCCAGCCTTTGATAATCCAGAACCCTTGCTATCCAGCCAGTAGAAATGTGTATCCAATGTGCACAGTGCATTGTAAGAAGATTTGTTAATCCGGCACCCTCTTTAATCCAACATCTTTCAGTGCACCGAATGTGGCCGGATTAAGGAGTCATGACTGTAATGTAAGATTCAAAGGTTGCTGGATTGAATGGAATGCAGTGACTTCACTCCCGAATATGCATGGTCATCATATGTACAGTATAGTACAGAGTATCTACAGGCACAGATTAGGGAGCATGTTGGAATATTGAGGTGTCCGGATTAAAGAGGTTTCACTGAACAGCCACACCCAACCCACCATTACATACTTGTACGGGAAAGAACTTTCCACCAGAGAAATTTTGCCGTATAAATGCATTGGGAAGGGGTGAGCCACACCAGACTAACACAGACCTTCCTGGAATATTGAATGTGTACTCAGAAAGTATGCACCCCATTTGTGTGCAGAATCATCTTAAGGTGGACATTTCACACATTAACACAAATTTCAGAGCAGTCAAGTGTAGTCATGTGTTACATATTCCCCGTTTCAGAGGAGTACAGTCAAAAATACAACACAAGTATGAGGTTAAGCTGAAACTGACTAAGAACTGTATCCGACTACACATCTAAAAATAATTAATGCCCCGACCCAAGTTAGTAACTGTTACTCATGGCAATGTATGTACGCATTCATGCTTACTCATTTCCCCATGAACTATCTACGGAGGATGCAAGACTCCTCTCCAGAAAAGCTAAGCTAGGCTAGGCTAGGATTTTGGTCACTCTACATTTGCATGACTGAATGCAAACGACGTACAGGTATAATGCCCATTACCAAGGATAACATTGGATACGTGAAAATTGCTTCCAGGTTATATTGAAATCATAGGATGTAGTCCTGTGGCATACTGTACTTATGTAAGCACCATGTACAGTAGATGGTTACTATCATCAAAATTTGCAGTTACAAGTCATATAAAGTGAAATATGACAACAGAGACCACTGTAGGCTGGTTCACAGACCACCTCAGTGATGCTAGTGCACCTCTGCATGAGAGCCACCTGTCTACAGAGACCACTTTAGGCTGGTTCACTGATCACCTCAGTGACGCTAGTGCACTTTGTGCATCAGAGCCATCTGTCTACAGAGACCACTGTAGGCTGGTTCACCAACCAACTCAGTGATACTAGTGTACCTCTGCATGAGGAACACCTGTCTACAGAGACCACTATCACTTGCTTGAGCAGTCTTCATAGAGACTTGTTTCAATTTAAACATTATTTTTTCTTTCAGATAAATAACCAAAGTGCTCCTAGTTAAATATTGCCTATATCCAAACAAACATATGAGAAGCCCACACAATACTTCAGTCTTGTTGAAGCTATGCTTGGCAAGCTATGATCTTCTGAAAAGCACACTGAACAGAGAACAGCACAAGTGCTATCAATGGAGAAGCCATTTTTCAAAGTGGAAGTCTGTTACTGCTAACGGCATCAGCCATCCACATGTTGTACGAAGCAATTAGCATGACATCATAGTGCCACCTGGAACCTACATTTTGGGAATTGTGACTTGACATCCGGTTCATATATAATATGCACACAAGAGTTCATTGTAATACAGTGCAGTAATTATACAAATAACATTATTACATCAACATTTGTGCAATTACATCAGAAATATTTATCATACAAATAATCATAAATAGTTTAAGTATTACATAACTGGGAAGTTTATATTATGGAAGTACAGTGGTCAAGCATGCAGGTACTGGTAGTGGAAGTAAACAGACGTAATGGGGCTAAACAGATGTGGAAGTGACCACCCACAAAATGCCAAAATAATGCCAAATTGCACTTGGAAAAAATGCATGTCATATGAGCTCGAGGCCATCTTCATGCGAGAATAAATTATGCAAGAGTGAAATTAAGAAATACAGTGTAGAACACAAACAGATCAACCCATCAGAGTTAGTGGAAGTGCACTCTACATGGGTGTAGGAACGCAATTCAGGAAGGGGGGAGGACACTTACATTGAAGGCAATGAGGGGGGTGTCTGTGGCATGGTTGATGGAGCAGGTGATTCTGAGGCTGGGTTATGGGATAGATGAAGGTCTATCCCCATCAGAAGTGACTCTTTGGCGTTTTTTTTCCCTACACCCCCCCCTACCAACAAAAGCAGAAACCAAAGAAGCTAGAAGAACGTCAACTATAGCCAGCAAATTGATTGAACATAATTGTTACATTTGATTGTTTGTTGTTGTTTGTGTGTATAAATTTGCCATGTATGTGATCACAGGACCCCCTGGAAGACCAGCCAAGGGGCTGAAGGGGCATCCTGTCTAAATATTGAGATTTAAAAAAAAACGATACATAAAACAAATGTTTGCAGACGTGCCTTGTGGCCATTACTTTATGCACATTCTATAGACCTATGAATCTGAAAAGCACACTATACAGAGAACACTACAAGTACTATGGTAGAAATTCTTTGACATGCTGGATTGACGTAGCGATGTTTTATCTTTAGACCGATAACGCATGTCACAATTCCGCATGTCCGCATGTATAGAAGGATCACCTGTCTATAGAGACCACCACAGACTGGACCATTGTCTTATAGACCACATGTATAGAAGGATCACCTGTCTATAGAGACCACCACAGACTGGACCATTGTCTTATAGACCACATGTATAGAAGGACCACCTGTCTATAGAGACCACCGCAGGCTGGACCATTGTCTTATAGACCACCTGTATAGAAGGACCACCTGTCTATAGAGACAACCACAGACTGGACCATTGTCTTATAGACCACCTGTATAGAAGGACCACCTGTCTATAGAGGCCACCACAGGCTGGACCATTGTCTTATAGACCACATGTATAGAAGGACCACCTGTTTATAGAGGCCACCACAGGCTGGACCATTGTCTTATAGACCACATGTACAGAAGGATCACCTGTCTACAGAGACCACCACAGGCTGGACCATGGTCTTATAGACCACATGTACAGAAGGATCACCTGTCTACAGAGACCACCACAGGCTGGACCATTGTCTTATAGACCACATGTACAGAAGGATCACCTGTCTACAGAGACCACCACAGGCTGGACCATTGTCTTATAGACCACATGTATAGAAGGACCACCTGTCTATAGAGGCCACCACAGGCTGGACCATTGTCTTATAGACCACATGTACAGAAGGATCACCTGTCTATAGAGACCACCACAGGCTGGACCATTGTCTTATAGACCACATGTACAGAAGGATCACCTGTCTACAGAGACCACCACAGGCTGGACCATTGTCTTATAGACCACATGTATAGAAGGACCACCTGTCTATAGAGGCCACCACAGGCTGGACCATTGTCTTATAGACCACATGTACAGAAGGATCACCTGTCTATAGAGACCACCACAGGCTGGACCATTGTCTTATAGACCACCTGTATAGAAGGACCACCTGTCTATAGAGGCCACCGCAGGCTGGACCATTGTCTTATAGACCACATGTACAGAAGGATCACCTGTCTATAGAGACCACCGCAGAGTCTACACTTCACTATTATTATTGCAGCTCTACATAAGGATCACCTATCTACGGAGACAGAGACTATTTGACCCATTGAGTGGTCTTTATGTACAGGTTAGAGTATAGGTTTTGTAGTATGGTCAAACCTGTCTATAAAGACAACTTAAAGGTCAAGTAACAGTGGTCTCTATCGACAGGTGAACCTGATAAAGGAGTACAATGCTGTCACAGGGATGGCCTATGGGTCTGTCCTCCGTACTTAGTAAGTACGTACCTCAAAGTGAAGACAAAATCAGTACTTCTTACCAGAGGTATATATACTTACTACAGTAAAATCTCGATAATTAGAACCATGATAATTAGAATATCTGGTTTAATTCGAACATTGATGAATGTACGGTTCCTAATGTAGGGAGTACATATGTGGCTGGTTAATTAGAACTTATGGATAATTGGAACTTTTTTACCAGAAAATCAAGGTTCTAATTAAAGAGATTTCACTGTATCAGGACAGATTTATGTATGCACTATATATATGCATACGTAGGTGTAGGAACCATGGGGCTGAAGGGGCTATAGCCCCCCCCCCCCCAATATTTTATAATTCTAGTCAATGTTTGCCTGATCATACATTAATCAAGTTATTATACTGCACGTGAATTGCACATGATATTGAATGAGCCCCCCCCCCCCCCCAAAGTACAAATCATTCCTACGCCAATGATATGTACGTATAGGAGGGGACAGAATAAGGAGTACTTACTATACACAAGTATGTACTAACCTAGGTACTTGCTAACAAGTTCCACTGCATAAACTGTACATGAATGAATGTCAACACTGTGGATTGTGTTGATCATGTTCAGAACAACAGGTAAACCTGTATATAAAGATCACCCAAGTGACCAAGTGATTGTGGTCTTTGTAGACAGGTGGTCCTTATGTAGAGGTGTAATGGTATTACTATAGTGGTTCCTGGACCTGTCCAGAGGGATCACTATAGACAAGTGGTCCTTCTATACAGGTGGTCTTACAGTATAACAGGCTTTACTGAATTATACCAGCAGTACCAGTTTGATGGTGTTAGAAGTGATGGCAATGGTCGCAAGGCATACAAGCTACAAAGCTGGGGGGGTGCTACCTCAGCCTCCCCTCCTCCTCCCTGAAGGCAGCTCTCACACTTACGTACCTATATGTGGTTTCTTACATCATTCAGTGTATACAGAATCCTCTATTCTAGAGAAGCCCTGGTCACAAATGAAGCTAAACGCAATGTATGTGGTATGTGTGCATAAAGCAGGTATGTAAGAACAATGAAATAATAGTATAGGAAATAGCAACAACACACTTGTATAACAGGATGTCACACTTCTAACACTACTGGTATGCGTGCAGAGAATGAAATATATTGTACCGAGAAATATAACCAGGAATCTTGTTCAAAATGCCAATGTAATAGAAACCACACACAATTATTCAACATGCACACGTATGGGCACACACACACACACACACACACACACACACACACACACACACACACACACACACACTAGAACAACACACACACACACACACACACACACACACACACACATATACACAAATACACACACACACACACACACATACACACACACACACACACGTACACACACACACACACACACACACACACACACACACACACACACATACACACACACAGAGACCAACACACACCAACACACCAACACACCAACACACACACACACACACACACACACACACACACACACACACACACACACACATGCACACAGACACACACAGTAAACTTTCATTATGGAAGTATCATGCTACATGACGTGTGGAATGCTCACATTACAGATATCCAAATTAAAATAATCCACTTAAAAGTACAATTAAAATAATTGAATTAAGAATACCCAACCTTTGTACAGTAGCAGATAATGAAATACTATGCGTGTCAAAGTGCACATCTGGATACTATAAGTATATGCACAGGTGAATGCAGATAGGTTATTCATATACGTAAGTTAGCATACAAAAGTAGCATTAGGGTGTGGAGATAAGCATTAAATTTTGCGGGTATGCGTAGAAATTTGATTAGGATAGACAAGGCCAAAATCATGACAAACAAACCCCAATGATACAAAGTACGCATGATTGTACTTACATGTACAAAATACAGTAGAATCTGCAATAGTGGACTCTCCCTAATGAGGACACAATAATGATAAACCTCTCTACAAGGACAGAGCTTGTGGTCTCAACATATTTCCTACATATTATATGCTTTTACACTTTCAACCTCCCAGAGAGGACAACCTCCTTACAAAGAACAAATATAGAGCTGTCCCGCAGTGTCCTGAAGTGTCCTTCATTCCACTGCGTAATGCATGGACAATGGAACCTCCAATTGTGGACTCTTAAAATAAGAATGCGTATAGCAAAAACAGTTCTGTCTACAAAGGACAGCTTGAGGTCCCAAAATACCTCATTCCTATAGTTCCCATACATTTTGAAACCTCTATAAAGGACAAGAGTAGCTGTATTCATATTGTACTCAAGTGCCCTTGATCTAGAGGTTCTGCTATAGTAAAATGTATATTGTAGGGCACACGTCCACACTGTTTTCATGTATTGTGTAACACGCCCCAAGTATGATGCAATAGAACACCCCACCTCCACAAAGTCTCATTCAACCTTCTCGCCTGCAGTAAAATGGCAGGCGGATGTTGGGCTGGGAACAAGACTATCCTCCACACTGTTTTCATGTATTGCATAACACTTTCAAAGTATGATGTAATAGTTTGAATTTACCAAACTACTTCAACCACTGTAAACAGGTGGCTTATTCAAGTTGGCATGACCGAGTATGTTAATCCATTTAGACCAAAATGAGATTGGCTTTTATTTGTGACTATGTATTGACGGGAGAGAAAGTTAGATACATGTTGGCAAAGTACCACGTACTTGTTGACAATTTCACACCATTAAAATTGCATACATTGATTAAAATGATGTACAGTCAATCTCCGTTAATAAGTACCTGGGTTAGTAAGTACTCCTGGATAGTGAGTACTCACTGCTCTCTCCCTACCTCATGCAACACCATTGAAAGCACCTTGGATAGTAAGTACCTCTGATAGTGAGTACTTACTTTTCCTTCCCTTGGGGGTACTCACTATCCAAGTTCTACTGTATGTACAAGGCAAATGTAGCAGTTTTTTCACGAAATTATCTCAGTTTTCTACAAATATATTTCACACGAGTTTCCTCGCTTGTGAAATTAATGTGGACTATTTTAAGTGTGCAATTGTTTGCAAAAATTTCATCGTGCAAACTTTTCAATGCACGTGGTGTTGTTTTAAGCTAGAACAGGATAGGAAAGCTTACATATTCTGGGGACACTTTAGCTCAAAGTAGCAACAGTGATACATCTCAAATCTGACACTCAAAGGGATTTGAAATAAGTGCCAGATTAGGAGGTTGTTGGATTACAGAGTGACTTTTAATATGTTTTAGTATGGTGATTTGTACCTCAAGAGATGGTCAGATTAGAAAGAATGGTGGATTAAAGAGGATTAAAGAGGTATCAGATTACAGAGGTTTCACTGTACAGGTCTTATCTACGTAAGCTATCATTAGTTCAAACCACAGCGTACTCTTGTGAGTATGCTACATACAGTGAAACCTATCTAATCCGGCACCCATTGGGGAATGTAAAACAGTGCTGGATTAGCAGGTTGCTGGATTATAGCGGTTAATTTGTATGGTAAATTAATGGTCAGTGCCAGAGAATCTTGACCGGTTTAGGAGAATGCTGGTTTATAAAGGTGCTGGATTAGGCAGGTTCCACTGTACTATTTATCCATCGAATCCCTCTTACACCAGTAATATTGTACGTAGATGAACATTATGACATGGCTGTGCAACTGACTTGGATAACCATGCGCCCATATGTTTGAATAGGCCAAAATTTTCCAAAAAATGAACAGATAACAACCTGAGTAACCGAAAATTGCCATTAACATACATATGTATCTATTACATTCTAACCAAAGGCCACTTTACTAAACCTGAAAACCAGGCAGAAGTGTCATACTGAATCGGTATGGTATCAATGCATGATGGCAACCAGAGAAAGTGTGTGGTATGTTAGAATTGCATCCATGCGTGCAATCACATGTACATACATATGCATGCATGCATGCACATGCACCATGTATGTGTATACTTGCATACACACACACACACACACACACACACACACACACACACACACACACACACACACGCACATACACACACACACACACACACACACACACGTTAAAAATATCTTATTTCTTATATAATACTAATTTTTAACCACTGTTTGCAAACAAAGTGAAAACATAACCTGCTACATGTGTGATTCACGCTTTCATCACAACTAAGGCATGGTCAGCTGTCTTGGCACATGCAGTTACACTGCTAAAGGTAATATTGCATTTGTAATTCACTTAAATCATAGTTCCTCCCTACAGGAAGATCAAAGGTGGCACCTCCCAACAAATTGTTAACACCACTTCATCATACAGGCGTGTACACACAGGGCTACATTCAGTCGTAAGGTAGCACACATAAAAGCCTACTTCAAACAGTTAACACATACATGCATACAATTATATTATTATCATGTACACATTGTATGCACAAGGATAATAATAGGTACATGTATGTATGTGTAAATATGTGTATAAAAATGACTATTGGAAAGCTGTTGATGCCGTCAGCAACTGGCACAAGTAGTGTGAAATCAATCAGACACTTGCCTTGCAAGATGACAGTGCACATGAAGGTGGTCCTCTGCCTCAGTTTACTTTGATGCAAATCAAATCAATCTGTTGTTCAGCCTAAGCATGACAAACACCAATGATGTTAATCAGATGGACACATGTAATTAATGTTTTTTTATAATTCTAAGAATATGATATCCCATTTCACAACTATAATTTTTCTTATTTATGAACTAGACTAAGTGGAAATCTAATATCAATTATTGGCTCAAAGAATTCTCTGATATTCCAATAAAGGTGTTGTAATGTGGACATATGTTGCCATTTGCAGAGACAAGTCACTTCCTAATGTGCAAAAATGTAACAGCATCAACAATTTGAAAGGTATTTTCACAGGAAATGCATAAAATTCAAAGTTGCTGATAAAGTTAGAAAATGCAGATTACATGACCATTACTCCTTGTGTCACCGGCCTCCTTCCCTTAATGCCCCCCCCCCCCCCTTGTGGCTCCTGCCTCCCACAGGGGATTCAAGGAAAGGAGCTGGCAAAGCAAGATTAATGTAACTATTTAGAGATTCTCCTATCTACATGATTGTAGGAACATGAAAACAACACAGTCTGACCTACTCACACACATCCATCCTGGACAAAACTGCGGATAAAGGGAGGGAACAGTCAAATGGATATACAAGAGAACAGTAGTATAGTGTACAATAGGATTATTGCAGATTTATTCCAATAAAAGTACTGCGGAAGGTGAGGGAATCGGATATCTGAGGTGTGGATAAGTGAGATCTCACTGTGCACATAATACTATGCATAGGGTTCTTTCTACTCAACAACAAAGTGTGGTACAGTACTAGACCACATTTTCCACTCCAACACTTAACGAGGGAGAAAGGGAGATGTGGCGGTTAAGTACTTGTCTAGTACAAAGATCATAGGATTATTAGGTGAGTTTAAATTCATGCCAGTCTACTCTTTAATACTGGGGAAGAGCCCTGAAGTGTGTATAATGTGCAGTGTTACAAGAACAACTCCAATGTATTAGAACATGCTGGTTTGCGTGCGTGTACACACACACACATGTACACACGTGCGTATACACGCACACACATACAAACACACACACACACACACACAAGCACACACACACACACACACACAAGCACACACACAGTCTTACAAACCACGCACAGGCATACACACACACACGCGCGCACACGCACACACACACACACTAATACTCCTTGTCAGAATGTTCATGATTATTATGCAAATTTAAGAGTTTTGGAATATTATAAGAAGTGCATTTGATCAAAGAGCTCCATTATCAAATATTTGAGTACAATTGTATTCATATTTCACGTCAATTACTAAGGTAAGTTTTAAAAGTATTTTAGCCTACATTACCACAATAATGACAGTTGACAGATATTCACTTATTTAATAATAGTGTTATCATAGGTGTGTATACAGTACATGCATGCATGTGAGCTGATAAAGTAATAATTGGGTCACGCACTCGATGGGAGGTGTTTATGTACACACCTCAAGCTGTAGCCTTGGCGACAGCGTGACAAAGTCACTAAGCCAATTAAAGTATGCTAAAGGTAACTCAGCAACCCGGCACCAACACCACCCAAATCAGACATGTTTTTCAAGTTCCACTGAGTGGCAGATTAGAAAGGTGTGACTACATGTACACTACACAGTCTTGCTAGCACTAAGACATATATGTATGTGCATATACTGAAGAAACTACAGTACACCCTTGTATGGTCTATTCCTGGCAGCCTTGATTTTAATAGCTAAAGAACAACCATCTTAGCAATATCTTTTATAAACACACTCAGAGACAAATGTGCATAGCACTGAAACACATGTGTACAAAAGTATGTGCCTATTCAAACACATACATGTACATAAACATGCACACGCACATGTTTTATGCAGCATACAAACATATACCCATGCACATATGTACATACGTATACCTACGCACACACACACACACACACACACACACACACACACACACACACACACACACACACACACACACACACACACACACATACACACACACACACACACACACACACACACACACACACACATACACACATACACAGAAACTCACACACAAACACACACACACACATACACAACACACACACGCATGCACACACACACGCACAAACATACCTACACACATACAAAGTACAATATCCGCAGCTGAGCCATAGACAAACGTACATACTACATGGATAAGCACACACGCATTTGCACCTATGATACAGTACACATTCACATAAAACTGAAATCACACACTAATAAAGTAAACAAGATAAGAGAGAGAGAGTATTACAATTGTGAAAGGGCATTTCTATTGTATTACATCCCACTATGGAATAAAAGGGACGATCTACTGTTTAATTATACTATATAACACCTGATACTGTATGATACTAACAAAGTTACGTAATCATATGCATTCGTGCATGTTTACAGATATAATATATAACCTTAATTCAATTGTGAATTGGTCATGATAGCACGAACGTTGTCTGCGAACACACTTGGGCCAATTACACACTCTCTGAGTTTGCATTGTATCCTAAACCACTTGGGGATGATATGGGGTTCTTTATTCCACTCCAGTGAGACAAAACATGAGGATAACCTGTGCAATTAACCTCTGAGTGCACAAGCTGATACTAATACAATCTCACAAACCTAGCCCGCAGTTTTGATCCTTTCCTTACAGAATATGGCTCAGTGCAGGAAACAAACGGCAGCATTCAAATGTACATAAAAAAATTGGAAAAATATGGTGAACCTCTGACATGAATGAGTTGGAATTGAGAGGTTGAGATCCAATAGTTGTTAACACTGCCATGGAGTGGTACTATGTAACAAGGATAGTAGCCTTTGGCTGAAACTTGCCTAACCTGACCTAACCTAACCAAACTACTATACTAATGTGTGGAAAAATGTAAAAATAATTCTTTCATGCAGTGAAACCAGCAGACCTGCATACAAAGACTACTCAAGAGGTATACATTTGTGCATGGTCTCTGTAGACAAGTGGTCCTAATAGAGAGGTATATTATAACATTGAGGTGGTCCATGGGTCACATTATAGTGGCTGCTATAATACAGGTGGTCCTTGTATACAGGTGATCCTTGTATACAGATGATCCTTGTATCAGGTGGTCCTGGTATACAGGTGATCCTTGTATACAGGTGGTCCTGGTATACAGGTGGTCCTGGTATACAGGTGGTCCTTGTATACAGGTGGTCCTTGTATACAGGTGGTCCTTGTATACAGGTGGTCCTTGTATACAGGTGGTCCTGGTATACAGGTGGTCCTTGTACACAGGTGGTCCTTGAACACAGGTGGTCCTTGTACACAGGTGGTCCTTGTACACAGGTGGTCCTTGTATACAGGTGGTCCTTGTATACAGGTGGTCCTTGTATACAGGTGGTCCTTGTATACAGGTGGTCTATATATGAGCAGTCCTTGCATACATGGGGTCTTTATATACAGGTGGTCCTCGCATACAGGCAGTCTTTCAAACAGGTCTCACTAAAGTGTCCCCCTGGACCAGCTACCACACAGCCATAAGCACATCACCAAATGTCAAGATGCTTGGCACAATTTAGTTAAAGAACACATCCAGCATGTGGATACGTGGCTTTCTGCCAACAGAGACATTTTTACTGCAAATGCGTACACAGGCAGTGCAAGTAATCCGCACCTGTGAATCAATACATGTTACTGTTTGCTTGCAATGGAGGCCCCAAAATTGGTGGAATAATATCCAAGGATATACAGCCAACCAGGCAGACTGGTGGATTAAAGAGGGTGCTGGATTAACAAATCTTCTTACAATCCACTGTGCACATTGGATACACATTTCTACTGGCTGGATAGCAAGGGTTCTGGATTATCAAAGGCCGGGTTATATGATTGTACATGACTTGTCACTGACTTGATCAGTAGCAAGTCTTTATGTACGTGGATTAGCCAGACAGGAAGGGCGAATGAGATAGAGAGCTTCGTCGTCATGGGTAACCACAAACGTAGTTACAGCTGTTTTCCGTGTTGTTGCAAATCATAGCATACAGGTGTTCAAATGTATGTATGGGAGGGGTGGGCGTGTAATCGTAGTGATTAAGATCAATTAAAGTGATGTGTTGATCAACATAGCTGATGAAACCCGATAAAATCTTTTTGTAAGAAATTGTTACCCAACAAGGAGCATCATGATAGTGTGTATACATGCAATAATAATAATAGGATGGGTTTTAATTGCGTATTGCAACAACTGCTTTTAGGGGAATGCACACTAGATTTTGTTTTTAACAATTGCATTTCCCAACATAACTACATACAGGTCGGGCTATAGTTGGTTATAAAGCGTTTTAATATCCGCGCTCTTACAATTTGCTAGCAATCAGCATTTATTTCAATGTAGCAATTAAAACCCATCCTACGGTATTATTATTACTGCAGTGAAACCTCTGAAATTTAGCACCTCTATAATCCGACATTCTTTCCAATCTGACCATCTTATGAGGTACACTGACCATATAAAGTATGGTAATAGCCACTCTGTAATCCGACAAACACCTAACCCAAGACTTTTTTCAAGTCCCATTGAGTGTCGTATTAGAGGGGCTTCCCTGTGTTGTCTTTACCAAACAGTTATTTTTGAAGCAAGAATGTCTCTACTTGGGTCCCAACACCTAGATGATGTCGAAGAATCCGTGACAAGGCCATAGGTTAAACTGTGACTGGAAACAGCAACATCGATGTAACCACAGCATACATTATAAACCATGATCATACTGAACTGTACAGATTGGAGGGTGGGGATGGGGTGGGGTGGGTGTGTATGTGAGGCTCAGGGGGAGGGGCTAATCTCAGCCACTTTGTCTCCCCTGCCAGTGCAGCAGTACTGTAAATCTGCGAGACTTACACAATTCACAATTTGTCGGGCATCTTCATTTCAGTGCTACCCCTCGTCAACATCTCCATGGAATACGCAAGCCAAGACACTCACTGCTACATACTCTCTATGGTGCTACCGCGATTACTACAATTGCGAAGTAACAACACAAGCATTCGAGTTGGTAATAACCCCCTTCGCACCTCACCTCATGAGTATCGCATTATTCACCGCTGTTTATGCTGCAGTCGCACGGCCGGGAAGTGTCGATGCATGGGATCGAGATTCAACCATAGATACTCTAACCTCTGACCGCCTTGCTGTAAATCTGGTTCAAGCGTCTATTGCGTAATCCAAACAAAATGGCCGCCATTTGTCACCTTGCAGGCTTAGAGTGAAATCCATCGACTCGTACACTGATGATCAGGCAATGGTGGATTCACAACAGAAAACGAAACTCAACTACCCCGACTTGAAATCCGGACGCTTTTCAACTAACTGGGAGAAGCTAAAACAGGTAAACTGGTGAATATTAATCCCCTAGCCTCGCAACCGACACTTTAGTTTTATATGTTGTACGTATATATCGTTGTGGTATGGATCTCTGTAATAAAGCCTGGTCGTGTCACGGGTAGTGCACTTGCATTTGTCTACAACTGCAGTTTATGCTGATTGGCGTAGAATTTAAACTCTATATAAACTTTGTACAAGGGAACAACCTACGTACGTGCCTTCTGTATACTTTTTTAGCAGAAAGTGGCACCACACATACATACACTAACTTAGCACATTCATCTAATTGACATACCTCCTCTTCTTCCAAATTTTTGAATTATGCATTCATAACCTTTTGACCATTTCTCTTAAGAGCAAATTATGTATTCTTTTTCCCAAACTGAAAAGCTCAAACAACATTTTCGTTACTGCAGATATGCAATGTACATAGTCTGACATAGTCACGGTGAGAATGGGTCTGGCTACGTCAGACTACGATATTCATATGTACGTATGTACATACGTATGTATGTACGTACGTGTGTATGTACGTACATATGTACTGTACATGCATACGTATGTATGTTTTTATTTTTGTGGCTGTACAGTCTTCCATACATTTAACAGTATTCTTCTGAACAAACTGTGTATTGAGTAGCCCTATCCACGCTCTGAATATGTGTTTGTCACACACGTGTTCTGCCTCAAGAAATGATTGCCTCCTTACATTTCCTGGTGTCTGTGTACATGCTTGTGTGTGTGAGCATCCAAACATGGCTATGTTTACATGTCCCCGTCTTTGGAATACAATGACCACTATGATACATTGTTATACAAAGCCTGCCTATGATGTGACCTCTAAACTGAATGATTGTGGTCTCTGTAGACAAGTGGTCTTTGTACAGAGGTGTCGTGTCATTTTGACCTATGATGTAACCTCTAAACTGAATGATTGTGGTCTCTGTAGACAAGTGGTCTTTGTACAGAGGTGTCGTGTCATTTTGACCTATGATGTAACCTCTAAACTGAATGATTGTGGTCTCTGTAGACAGGTGGTCTTTGTATAGAGGTTTCTTGTCATTTCGACCTATGGTGTGATCTCTAAACTGAATGATTGTGGTCTCTGTAGACAGGTGGTCTTTGTATAGAGGTTTCTTGTCATTTCGACCTATGGTGTGACCTCTAAACTGAATGATTGTGGTCTCTATAGACAAGTGGTCTTTGTACTGTGGTGCAATTCAGTTACATACCTTGGGTCTCATTTCATTGTGTAACACTGCTTGTACGTATTGTCTGTGCTTGTGTGGACCATGTTCCTGTCATGCATGTACTGTGTACATACGTACTACAAGTTGCATCTTTCCTATTATGTGTATGTACATATGTACATACATACTTACATATGTGTGCATTTTCTCGAATTATGTTGCTTCATCTTTAGACTATAACACCAGCTAAAAAGGCAGCAGTCGTTAATCCCAAGAAACGCAAAAGCTCACTTCCTTCTTCTTCAGCCAAAAGAACAAGTGGAGATAAGTTAGTGCATGTGTACGTATGTAGATTCAGTCATACCTGGTTTGTCTGAAAACTTTTTTTATCCACCACTATTCTGTGAATCACCATTACTGCACCTTGCACAATCTGTCCTTGTTTATCCAACACCTGCATGGTTAATCCTACACATTTTATGAGGAACAGATGTGGTCAGATAAACAAAGGCCCACTGTACTACTGTGTTTGGTCTTGTGTACTTTGTGGTTCGTCTTATATGTAGCATACTTACATACGTAGGTGTTTTAGCATTTGAGTTTTGAAATCTCTGTAAATGTTGACTTGTGAGGCTTTAAAAGATATGTTGAATCGTCTGAGCCGGGAATTAGAAATTTGGTCTGGAAATGGCTCTATTCCATTCTTAGGGAAATGTTGTGTGTAGCACTGACTCATGGTGGTCATGGGTTTGCACAACGTCTCTTGTATTGTTTGAATAAGTACCCCCAATGAACTCTTTTACTTGAGTACGCATGTACATGCGTTAAGTACATACCTATAGTCAAACCTCTGTAATCCAACACCTTAAAAATCCTTGCTACTCAGATACATACGTACATACGTATGTGTGACTGTTGTGTCCGATCATTAATTTACATGTGTATTTCTGTTACAGTACTCGGTGTTTGCTAAACTCCTTACTTCTCCCAAATTTGACCTCATTTTGAGGTCTAATCACTATATTATGGTATGGGCTCTTGGTAGTATGTACTTGTGTGTATACATATGTACATGCGTACATATGTATTTGTATGTGTATTTACTCGTGGTATGTGTACTGTCTGTCCATCTTCAGACCAGATGTGTGGTTTGATGACGTCGATGTTGAGGAGTTAGAAGGAAGAACTGTGTCTTCATCAATTGATGTTGGTAAGAAGAAGAAGAGTCTTGTGACAGGTCACATCACAGAGTGAGTAAAACTTGTCTTGTAAGGTCACTTGCAGGGGCCGTCTTCTGTAGAGAGCACTGTAGCTAGCCCACAGACAACCTCAGTTTTCAATGCACCTCCTTATACAGACCACCTGGATACAGAGACCGATATTGGCCCTTGAGTTTTTTATACACACTATTTTACATACATGCAACTTGTGCTGTTAGGCCACTTGTATGCACATGTGTTATGAGAGATGTCGAATACTTCTGTTGTGCTCTGTGTTTTCAGACCAACTAAAGAGATAGCCATCGACTGTGAGATGGTGGGAACAGGAGTGACTGGTGGATCAAGTGTACTAGCAAGGTACATACGTACATACGTACATACATGTATACGTATGTACGTATGAGTGTGTGTATATATGTGTGTATATGAATATGTTTTGCACTTACTGTATGTCTGTGTGCTGTCACAGCAATTCCACTTTATCTTTCGTATGTAGATGTACGTACATTCGCATCAGTGGACACGTACGTATGTACATATGTACATTATTCATGGACGCATATTAATACTTGTGTTCATACGTATGTACATTTTACGTACGTACATATCAATGCATACTGTGTGTATGTACGTACGTATATATTAATACATTCTTCAACACAATTTGAGTACATGTATGCATATACATGTATACATGTATGGTATCCTAGTTCGTACATACAGTTAAATGTCACTGAGACAAATTTAGGGGATCTGTATAATTTCACTATTTGTTCTCAGCATCAGAAATTCTTCTCATCGTGCTATGATTTGGGGAGCCTGAACGAGCCCCTCAATGACGTCATGTACGGCTGTTGTGTCTGTGGATGGCTGGATATGATTGCGTCGTACGTTCAGTCAATGAAGTTATCACAGTCTCCACCTGATGCCTCTAGCTACATAACACCACCTTTGGCAATGAGTCCTACAGTGGTTTCTACTCCTTCTTGATGTGTTTCGTCTGCTTGGCGGGCCCTATCCTCTCTTTAACCAGGTAGTTTGGGATAGAGTGGATGATTAAGGCCGTGTTAGTCCTTCAACAGCACAAACACGCCTTGATTACCCACTCTTGGCTGCAGATGATGTGGTGAACTGTAAAGGAAGGAACAAACCATCCACTTCCCCCAGACTTCTGTGTTGTACAATTATAAGCCAAGGAAACAACGAGAGAGTAAACACAGTGTCAATTAGGTGCAGGGCTGCCGCCGCCAAGGCAAATAACAAAGGCACAAACACGGCATCAATTTATTATGCAACACACAGCTACACTTTACGTTAATCAATTGGTTCTAAGCGTCCACTGCATTTCTGGGCCAAATGTCTGCCCCATGCACTGCTCCACATACGTATGTGACACACAGCCACCCAAACCCTAAAGTGGTCAGCCATCATTGACTCCCTGTCGTGAAACAATGGGCTACTCATTGATCATCTTTATGCCTCTACCCCGGGCTCGCCTCACGATGACAATCATCTGCCTAGTAACTGCATATGTACATGTATACTGCTACCGCAGGCCAAGCAAGGCTCAGAAATTAGTTTCTGCTAAACAGAATTTCGTCTATAGTGTTCTTTTTAGTGAGATTCTACTGCATGTGACATGTATGTAATGTATGTACATGTTCGTGGAACCCATTCACATATGTTTGTGTGTATGTACATATGTATGTATGTATGTATGTGCATATGCATGTATGTATGTATATGCATATGTATGTATGTATGTATGTGCATATGTATATATGTATGTATATATGTATGTATGTATGCATGTACGTATGTAATAGTTGTATCCTGCCTTGGTGTGCTACAGCAGCCATAAAGTGCTTATTAATTGACCGAGGGCGCAGCCTGAGGTCAAGTAATTGGCACTTTATGCTGCTGTAGCACACCAAGGCAGGATACAACTATTATGTGTCATGGTGAAGCAAAACACTGCAAAATGTGACAATTGACAACTACTATTTAATGAGGCACGAATGGGTTTTGGCTGACAGGAGATTGACAAGACCCTTGACCTGGGCTACATCAAAGTAGCAGGGCTACATCGTGGATGTAAGCCCGTGGTACTCTTTGATCCACCCAACCTTCGCCCCCGCACCATGACACATGTATGTATGTACAGTATGTGTATGTTGACTATTAATACCAATATCACATGCACATCACAAGTATGACTACAGCAGTTCCACTGTACATCAAGTGTTCTCTGATGTACGTACATACATACGTATGTGCATACATTTCTCTATGTCTGTTTCTGTACACAGGTGCAGTATAGTGAACTCACATGGCCATGTTTTGCTGGATAAATATGGCCGTCCCAAGGAAAGGGTGACTGATTTTAGAACATCTGTTAGTGGAATTAGGCCAAAGAACTTGAGAGAAGGTACACACATGCTGTATGTGAATAATACGTATGCGAATGTGTGTGCATACGCACATACTGGAATGTATACACATACATATGTACATACATCAGTGTGTATGTACATTTCATACCTACGTAAGTATGTATGTACGTTTGTACGTATGTATGTATGTATTATGTTTATATATGTATATACATATGTTCATGCATACGTGTATGTACATACGTACGTATGTAGTGTGTGTGTGAACAACTCAATGTGTGTATAATAATTTCTCGTCTTAACTGGGTTGGCCATTAGCCAGAGGCTACGCATGCACACACACACACACACACACACACACACACACACACACACACACACACACACACACACACACACACACACGCACACACATACACACACACACACACACACACACACACACACACACACACACACACACACACACACACACGTTTGTTGCAAAATGTGAACATCTTAAGACGGCTGGTTTGGCTGGTCATATTCACATATGTGTTGGTTGGCACTCATACGTACATTCAACATACATATGTACAGCTAGAGAGTGAATACGTACGCATAAGTTTGTATTACTTTCCCATGTTATACGTAGCTGAAAGATTTGAAGATATCCAAAAAGATGTTGCAGAACTTTTGACTGGTCGTATACTGATTGGGCATGCAGTACATCATGACCTCAAAGTATGTGTGTGTGTGTGTGTGTGTGTGTGTGTGTGTGTGTGTGTGTGTTTGTATGTGTGCATACACCTCACAGTAGGCACATACAGATGTATGTACATACATATGTACATTTATGTCAGTTCCCTTTCCACTAATCCAGGTCCTCATGTTGAGCCATCCACACAGTGACATCAGAGACACTTCAAAGTACAAGCCATTTAGACAACTCTCAAGAGTGAGGCTATACAGAGGACGCCTTGTGTGCTGTCACAAAGTGTTGCACTTGTACCAAACTACCATATTATTAAGAGGTGCCAAACAGTCAATATGCCACCTCTTAGTACGGTACCGTGTATTGTGTCAGGGTTTTGTGCTATTGCATATATACATACGTATGTACAGCGAAACCTGTCTTAAAGAGCACCAGTCTAAAGAGACTCTGTAGGCTGGTTCGCTGTCCACTCCAGTGATACCAAAGCACCTCTATATAAGGAGCACCTGTCTGCAGAAACCACAATCACTTGGTCTCTTGAATGGTTCTTATAGGCCGTTTTTTCTGTAGATGACCCTGACAGGAGGTTGTTTTTTGAAGCAAAATGAGTACTAGCCCAAGATTTTCTGAATGCATTTGTGTTATGTATAGTAAAACCTCTGTAATCTGACACCTCAATAATCTAACATTCTCTCTAAGCTGACCATATCCTGAGGGACCATCACCACAGTAGACTATGCTAGGAATCTCTTGATAATCCGACAACCACTCTAATCTGACACAATTGTGCTGCCCACAGAGTGTTGACTATAGAGGTTCCACTGTATACTGGTTACTGACACTGTACATAAAAGTAGGCATCCTGAGCGGCATTTGTACGTACGTAGGTGCTGGGGTATTTGTTACTCCCCCCCCCCCCTCCTCCTTCCCGGCTCATCCTTTTGTGGGTTGCTAATTGCCATAAAGACATGTAGTAAAACTCTTTATATAGACCACGCAAGGGACCACAAATTGTGGTCTCTATAAATACATACGTACGTAGTCCTTATATAGAGGTGCACAATACTGATATGTAGTGTTTCCTAGATCTGTCCAGAGTGGTCTCTGTAGACAGGTGATCCTTCTATGCAGTTGGTCTTTAAGACAGGTGGTCCTTCTATACAGGTGGTCTTTAAGACAGGTGGTCTTTAAGACAGGTGGTCCTTCTATACAGGTGGTCTTTAACACAGGTTTTACTGTACATACAGTAGTTGTTTCTCTCCATGTACAAGCAGAGTCTAAATAAGGTACAATGAAGCCTGTATTCTGACACCTCTATAATCCAACATTCACTCTAATCTGACCATATCCTGAGAGACAGTTACCATAATCGACTATACTAAGAATCTCTTGATAATCCGACAACTTCTGAGTGTCGGATTATAGAGGTTCCACTGTAGCATCTTTGTTATTTCAGTGGAACCCTTGAAATCTGACACTCGGTGGGCAGCAAAATAGTGTCAGATTACAGAGGTTGTCGGATTATCAAGAGATTCTTACTGCAGTTGAATGTGGTGACCTTCTCTCAGAATATGGTCAGATTAGAGAATGTTGGATTATAGAGGTGTCAGATTACAGAAGTTTAACTGTATGTGATAGAGGTTCACTCGTTTCTCACCACCTCTGAGTATGTACTACAGGTACCAAGACAAGTACAGTGGAACCTGTATGTAAGGATCCCTCAAGGGACTAAGTATTTCTGGTCTTTGTAGACAGGTGGTCCTTATGTAGAAGTGCTATACTATCGCTTTATATGTTCCTGGACCAGACTACGATAGTCCTTCTATTCAGGTAGTCTTTAATGTAGATTACATTTGTCAATGTTCTCTCTACTGAATGCTAAAAACAGGAACTTTTTGCATTCTATTGACCAGCTCTTGTGGATTTAGACTACCTTTTAGCTTAGTACTGATTGCCCAAGTGTAAGTAGTAGCCACTAACACCAAAGTGCTCCCTGGGTGAATAAATTTGCTGACACTATTTGATACAGTGGATTCTTCATAATCCGACACTCCGTGGGCAGCAGAGTATTGTGTCAGATTACAGAGGTTGTTGGATTATCAAGAGATTTTTAGTATAATCGAGTATGGTAACCGTCCCTCAGGATAAGGTCGGATTAGAGAAAATGTCAAATTATAGAGGTGTCAGAATACAGGGGTTCACTGTACGGTACTATACGTATCATGTAGTGGAACCTCTGTAATCTGTGAGGTTCTTTTGCACTGAGATATTTCACTGATGGGCCTTCTACAGATTCTTTGCTATTTGTATCTTACCAAAATTATGTTAGATTAGCAAGATATTTTTGGCATGGTCTAATATGGTGACTGTCCCTCAGGATATGGTCAGGTTAATAGAGGGAATGTTGGATTATAGAGGTGTCAGATTAAAGGGATTTTATTGTATGTGGATTGCAATAAGACAAGTCACTCTAACTAAAGGTCACAAGTCAATGAAGGAATATACCTTCAGATGTTTCCTAGTGTGTGGGTGACCAGAGTCTGACTGCACCAGCGTGGTTAGTGAACTCATCTGACCCCAGCCCACATGAGCTGCCCTAGCAGGTGTTCTCCATGGGGAAGCCTGCAGTACATGTCTAGAGAAGCATACATAATTATTGCAACTAAGTGTCTGGGAAACAAAGCCTCTATGTCACAAAATGCAGCCCTGGTGGTATAATGGGGGCGAGGGGTGACCACTGTGGCATCTATAGTACTTCTAGTCTCCCAGCCATTGAAGCACCTCTCATGTACTTCAGAGATCCACAGACTTACATATGTGTATATATTATGTATGTATGTACATTTGACATATTGCAGTGTTACACACACATTTATACTCCTAAATAGAGAACAATATACAGCTGTGCATAGCACTGTGAAAGAACTATCACTTTTTATCTACACAACATGTATGTCTTGTCGCACACCAATCACCTTATTTCATTGACAATGGCTATTATATCCCCCAAAACTGATTGAATATTATTATTGTTTTGAAATTCTGATCTCTCATTTTATTTTATTTTTTTGCTGCATCTCTAATTTTTTGGAATCTTTGTACTTCCTCTGTGTTTCTTTTGTGTTTGCCTTTGTCCCCTTTTCCCCCCTTTTTTTCTTTTCTGGGTGCCACTTACAGTAGCCTCTGGCTAAAGGTTCCCCGTATTAAATAAGAATACCTGATACCTGATACCTGATCTATGTTCATATGTATTTGACGTACAGTATATATGTATGTATGCATTAAGACCTCACTTACGTATCTGCAACTCAGATATCTAGTTTCCTCACTTTCCACGGTGGTCTTTGTTTGAACAAACCTGCAATAATCCTATTGTACGTACACTATACTACTGCACCCTCATTTGTCCCATTCCCTCACTCAATCCAGAACGGATGTGTGTAGATAAGTGAAGTCTGACTGCGTATGCGTTTGTTTGTTGATTTTCCCAGGGTAAAACCCCTTCATTGAAGAAACTAGCCAAAGTATTCTTAGACATTGACATACAAAAGGGAGAGCATTCATCTGTGAGTATGTATGGTGTGTGTGTGTGTGTTTGTGTGTGTGTGTTTGTGTGTGTGTGGTATTGTGTGTGTATGTGTGTGTGTGTGTGTGTGTGTGTGTGTGTGTGTATGTGTGTGTGTGTGTATGTGTGTGTGTGTGTGTGTGTGTGTGTGTGTGTGTGTGTGTGTGTGTGTGTGTGTACGTGTGTATTTGTGTATATGTGTGTGTGTGTGTGTGTGTGTTTGTGTGTGTGTGTGTGTGTGTGTGTGCATAGGTGTTTTTCACGTGCATACATCAATACGTTTGTCCCTGTATGTGCAGCTATGTACATACGTACATACAGTGGAACTTTCTTAAGACGCAACTCAAGGGACCAATCTTAACATCTAAGAATATTTCATCTCAGCAGAATTAAATTCATGCTGATTTCTACCCTTCGACTTACGAGAAATTTCACTTTAAGAGAGTTTGTCTTAAGAGGATTTCACTGTACATCAATGTATGTACGTAAGAGCATGATGTATGTGTGTGTCACTCCTTGCTCCAAATGTATGAAATCCTAACCAATATGTTGGATTTAGTACATTCAGAGTAAAGAGTGACACACACATATACATACGTCATGTCCATACAAACGTGTAGGTACTGCGTTCCTGTATATAGGAATAGCCTATGACTAAAGGCTCCCCAGTGATAAATATTCAGGGTTTATCTTGGGTCATTTTTTTTTGGGGGGGGGGGACCTTCACATCTGCCAGTGTGTGTGTGTGTGTGTGTGTGTGTGTGTGTGTGTGTGTGTGTGTGTGTGTGTGTGTGTGTATACGCACACACTTGCTGCAATCATGAGTGTGTATTAAAGTTATAGCCATTATTAATAGATTCATAATCAATTCATGACAGTGTTTATTCACAAAGTGAAGACTGCATAGTTTTATTTGGGGGGAACCATAGCCTGGGTCCCCCTCCCCCAAGATAAAACCCGGATAATCATATCCCCTAATACCCTAATACCCTGGTTGGTATTCTCCAGGTCGAAGATGCACAGGCTGTCATGAAGATCTACCAGATGCACAAGAAGCAATGGAATGCCTCTCTCAAGCAGAAGTACAGAGGAAAACGGAAACATAAAGCAAAATAGTTATTACTCTTTGTTTTTTTTACCATGGTCTGTGATTTGCTTGGATTGGTTCATACAATGGTTAGTTTCAGATATTATGTACTTTAATCGAATACGCAAAGTACATTAATTTTAAATTATTTTCATCAATAGGTAATGTATGCACAGTATTATAATGAAAGTTGTCCACCAAATGCTGAGATATATATATACATATACAGTCAGACCTCACTTATCCGTACACATCCATTCTGGATGAAATTGCGGACAAAGTGAGGGAACTGGATAAATGAGGGAACAGTAGTATAGTGTACAGTAGGACTATATTGCAGATTTGCTCCAATAAAAACTATTGCGGAAGGTGAGGGAACTGGATATCTGAGGTGTGGATAAGTGAGGTCTCACTGTATATATATATATGTATATATATATATATATATATTCATATATATATATATATATATATATATATATATATATATATATATATATATATTATATACATGCAGTGAAACCTTACATGAGCTGTAATAAATATGGACACCACTGGGACCACAGCACAAGCTGTCCTATAGCTGTATAACATATGGATCAATCCAGGTGTCTTTACATAGTTTGTAGGAGGATTCAATTGTACATGTCATGCAATGAGGGACTTCAGAAAGACTCATGATATCCTGTGTAAGGAGGATTCTGCATTTCGGAGCTGTCCTTAATAGAGGTTTCATGCTCTGTATGATTATAATAATATATATAATATATACTGTAAATCATGAAGCTAGAGATTGTGTATGTACTATGGATTGCAACTTGGTACCATTCACAATACCGTAGGATGGGTTTTAATTGCTAGATGGAAGAACATGTTATTTGCTAGCTAATTGCAAGAGTGCAAATATTAAAAATGCATTATAACCAGCTATAGCCTGGCCTGTGTGTAGTTATATGTTAAGAAACGCAAAAATGCAATCTAGAGTGCATTCCCTTATCATATCCCTTACGCAATCATAGTGTGCATTCCCTTAAACACAGTTGTACGTTGCAATATACAATTGAAATCCTTCCTACAGGATATTGAACTTAAAACATTGCGAATTTACAAATTCCACAATAAGAATGAACTATAAATATAGAACTTATATAAATGAAAACATTGTGCAAAGAATCGAATTTTAACCTGCAATATCAATCCTTTCTTACATGCAATCTTCTTTTCATGATTTAGGGCATAAAATTGTAAACAGTATATATATGTGCGTCTATTTATAGATGCTGCACTAGCTGTCCAGCATGCAGATTGGAGATTTATATGCAAATGCATGCACAACTACATGTACTGTATCTGTATAATACACAGTAGCAATATATATATATATATATGTAGCAATATATTATAGTTTTAATAAGGATAAATACATTTGCATCTGAAAGGTGGAAAGTTCTTTACTGTGTAAGTCTGCACACACCCAGTGCTGCCTG
The DNA here is from genome assembly GCA_963170055.1 of Halisarca cf. caerulea. Lineage (NCBI taxonomy): Eukaryota > Metazoa > Porifera > Demospongiae > Chondrillida > Halisarcidae > Halisarca > Halisarca cf. caerulea. The sequence continues at coordinate 1,968,242 of CAUJGJ010000487.1, forward strand.
CAAAGGGCTGCATGGACCTATATATGTGACAAGAAATAACAAGAAAGATAATTTATTTCAATCGTTAAAGATGAATAATTGAAATGGGATTAGAGAATTGGATCCGATGTGTATGCGAATTTGAAGAACTGGAACTGGAACTGGAACTGGAGTATGTATAGAATGGGGTATGTGTATGTCAGAGTGGTCAGTCCTCGTCATCTTCTCCAATCAGCTGGACCACATCAGAGTCATTGACGGCACTCGACTGCATCATTGTGACACTGCGTTCCTCTGATTTGGTGACAGGTGGAGCGCTAGCATACTCTGAGGGGTGGGGGAGGTGCGTTACATGCTGCATTCAGATAATACACCAGCAATAACAGACTATAACACTTGCAGCAAATGTATTCCACTAGCATACAATGTGACCATGTGTGTGTGTATGTGTATACTGTGTGTGTATGTGTGTACTGTGTGTGTGTGTGTGTGTGTGTGTGTGTGTGTGTGTGTGTGTGTGTGTGTGTGTGTTGTGTGTACTGTGTGTGTGTGTTGTGTGTGTGTGTGTGTGTGTGTGTGTGTGTGTGTGTGTGTGTGTGTGTGTGTGTGTGTGTGTGTACATGTGCGCTTTTGCGTGTGTGTGCACCCATGTGTGTGTGTGTGTGTGTGTGTGTGTGTGTGTGTGCACGTATGTGTGCATGAGTTAATACATGCCTGTGTGTAAGTGATTGAGTATGCGTGTGATTGCCAGCATCACCTGCGTGTTGTACAATAGATTTATGACATGTGTCAACTTTGCTCATAAATACGTACCTTGGAAGGCTGACTTCTTCTCTCCATCACTGACACCAGTCGATATCGAGGAACTGAACATTACACCACTGCAGACAGGCAAACAAGGTACATGCACACATTTCAAAAGATTACACGTGAGTATGTACAATATTATGTGTATATTTTTTATGGACACACTGCGCACACACACACACACACACACACACACACACACACACACACACACACACACACACACACACACACACACACACAAACGCACGCACACACACACAGACGCACGCACACACACACAGACGCACGCACACACACACACCACACACACACACACACACACACACACACACACACACACACACACACACACACACACACACCTGTCCATTTCTTTACGCCTCCTCTTAATTCTGCCACTCATGATAACAGTGCACAGTACAACAGTAGCCACGTACACTCCAGTGAACAAGACAACCAGTATAACCAGGGTAATCATTGCAGTGTTGGTCTTGGTGCAGGCAAATGCTTGGGCAGCTTGATGACGGATGGAATCTACAGGCAAAAAATACTAAATTTGGTAGTGTCACTGTGATTGGGACGTATAATACAGTAGAACCTCGTTAGTAAGGACACTGTTAATGAGTAATACCTGGTTAGGAAGCACAAGGATATGATACCCCAGCTTATAACCCATAATACTAATCTATATGGTTAACAAGTACTACTGATAGTGAGTAGCACTTTGGAGGGTCCCCAGGTGTACTCACTAACGAGGTTTGACTGTATAGTATTACACTGGGTGTATGCTACATTTGTATACAACACATGTAGTGGAACCTTCGAATATAAGACACTTTGGGGACAACATAAATTCAATTGATCTGCTCTTTGTAGAGAGGTTTTCCTCTTTGGAAGGTTCAAAATGTATTGTAGGAATTATACTGAGAACACAAGTTGTGTCCTTTGTAGAGAGGTTTATAGTATAGTGTGTCGATGATTATACTGTTTCCTTATTCGAGAGAGTTCACTATGGGAGGTTCAACTGCATAGGTATAATACAATTGTTTATCTCTCGTCTCTCATGTACTATAACATAGTTCCTATCCTGTGTACAAGCACATCAAGGATCCACAGACAGCACATTAAGCTACTATACAGGCACATTTCTAAATTTATGCAGCCACAAAC
>CAUJGJ010000487.1:1975200-1995200 GCA_963170055.1 Halisarca cf. caerulea
ATTGTACAGTCATGATTCATCATACTTAAGTATGGAAAGAGTCACTCTGACAACCTCCTAACTGGACACATTTTTAAGCCCCACTGAGTATCAGATTAGAGCTAGAGGTTCACCCTATATGATAGTAACTCAATATAATGACAAACCCCTACAATCCAACATTATCTCTGCTCCGATTGATGCAGGGAGACAGCAAATAAACACCAAATAAAACCTCTCACCTCCACATCGAATTGCCATATCCATACTTTTTGTACATCTCCTGGAATCCCCCCAGCCTGTGTGGACACACTCAGCAATGGAGGATTCGTCACCATAGCAATTTTGCAAGTGCATCAGCAATGGACCAGGGGTTTCCCCAAAGTACCTCTGATCCAGCACCTCTACTTCACCATAGTAGCCCAGCTGACGGCAGACAACTCTGGCCTTCAAGAGTATCTTCTGAGGTAGTCGTGAAAAACTGCACACACCTCCCCACACTCCATTGTAGAGAACCTCCACTCGGCCTTCGTAGGGGGTGGAGCCATTGGCCAGTCTGATACGAATGTCTTCAGGACTTGTGCTTCGAGCAACTGTGATGGGACAATGATACAAATAATGAATGATTGTGGTTGTAGTTGTGTGTGTGTGTATGTATGTATGTGTGTGTGTGTGTGTGTGTGTGTGTGTGTGTGTGTGTGTGTGTGTGTGTGTGCATGTGTGTGTGTGTTTGTGTGTTTGTGTGTGTGTGTGTGTGTGTGTGTGTGTGTGTGTGTGTGTGTCGCTGTGTGTGTGTGTGTGCATGCATTGTTTGTTGTCTCTCTCTCCCCCCTCTCTCATGCATTCTCTTTCTGTGTGTATGTGTGTGTGTGTGTGTGTGTGTGTGTGTGTGTGTGTGTGTGTGTGTGTGTGTGTGTGTGTGTGTGTGTGTGTGTGTGTGTGCAGTACATGTGTGTATGTGTATGTGTGTACAAATGTGTGTATGTATGTACATACATGAGTGCATGAGGTATGTAAAACATGAGCACATTAACATGCATGTGCATAATATTATGCCAAAGGAGCAACCTTAACAAATTTGACCACATTTCACTATATAGCACTTCTTTCTGCAGCAGGGATGCATCCAACAGCATGCAGTAGAGAACACATGTATGATCACAAGTGGAAATATGCAGATGTATGTTCACAACCACTAAAATATATAAACAAAGTTTAAACATACGCACATGCACACACACAAACACATGCACACACACACACACACACACACACACACACACACACACACACACACACACACACATGCACGCGCGCGCGCACGCACACACATACACACACACACACACACACACACACACACACACACACACACAAACACACAAACACACACACACATGCATACACACACACACACACACACACTCACACACACACACACACACACACACACACATACTGCATGTATCAACATGTATCAACATAATACTATTATTATTATAATATTATTATCATGCATACACTACACTGTATATATACATGATACAAGGACAATCGCACCAGTAAGCACTACTGACATCTAACGCATGAACAAGCATAGAGGATATCATAATCCACTCACACTACTTGCATATCAATTTAAGCTTGTGGTTAACATAGACCACAGAGAATACACTATTATTATGATTATTAATAATAACACCAGCTAATTTAAAAGTGATTGGTTTAAATCGATGTAGTCTGCATGAGTGTGTGGCAAGTTGATTAATACTCTCTAAAGAACCATTTATTGACATCTGACAAAGATTTTAGATTACATTCAAGGGTTAACTTCTTTCCCGCGGCCAGGACCTGAAATATTCCCTTTGAGTTGTACATTACATTGAGTGTACACAGTACTGTTTTGGATCGTCACTCTCCGAACCAAAGGATATTAATTTACACTTCACACCCAATGTTAACGTGCACTTGACAATCATGATTGTGTAGTTATTCATAGCATTGCTGTCATACTTTGCCAACGTAATGCATGCACGATCAAGCTAAGCCTATACTAGTACTCCACTCCAAGGTAGGTACAAAGTGTAATAATTAGTACTTCCTGGCGGTAGATGGGATCCACATGTAAGGCAATGCTCCGATCCCTTTTGCAACAGAGTCTAGTTTTGAGAGACTAAGTTCACCTGACCATGCGTGGCCAACTCAAGACTTAGTCTGCATAGCCCAGACCATTTTCTTCCATTTTTATGATGTAATCCAGTGACCGATCCAATAGGTTATGTTACAAAAATGGATGAATATATAGGCTTGGGGTTTTTTCTGCTGGGATAGGCCTTCTTCTTGTGGTAGGGTGCTGCCAGTGGGTATCACAGCGCACCAGTAATTGAGAGAGAATGACACACATTACACATAGCGACAATTGCAGTAACAAGGATGGTCTTCATCGATCTTCATGCACTTTTGTACAGTCCTCAAAATTCAGATCGAGTGCTATATTATATTACAATCCCATACACACACCTACGAAAAGTTGGTACATTTCTGCATGCATGCATGTGTATAGTATATACTGAAGCTACATATGGATTCCAACTTAGAGTCAACTCTATGGTACAACGTAGCTCAAATTAGTCATGGGAAAAGTGGTACGAATCAGGTTCACTGAGGGGAGTATTTGGGCTCTGAGGCTAACATGCGCACTATATGCAGATTTGGACTAGTAGTCTATATAGGTAATATAAGTTTACTAGTGTTGGCACAAATTCAGTTCCGGCGATCAAGCACCTAGATAGGAGAACAACGGGGCTATCCAGTGTAGCTAAACAAAATACAACTACTGTTTGTATGCTATAGGTGGCTATTTGTAAACTCTGGTCTCCAAAGAGCGCCCAGGGCATGCAAACAAACGCAAATTTGTCCTAGTATTTGCTCCTTGACGGTCTCACATGGTAGGTTACCTTCCTCGTGCATCTTTTAGCTTACCTCGAGAGTGCTGGATGGATAATTCCTGGTCTACCGCCAAATCTCCGAAGACGTCGATGTTCGCACTGGCGCTATTCCTCTTCTGGATTACATCCCCCTCTACCGCTGGTAGAAATGTGCAAGAGGCAAACAAGTGACCACACAGCAGAATGAAGGCAGTAAGTCGAGCCATGTCTGGGTTACAGGTCTACAAGGAACCTCACACACAATCCCTCCTTGTTTAGCTCCGATCGTTTTTCTACGGTTTACGACAAAAGCGGTTAAGGAAATGACGTCATTATACGAACCAGCGGCGCTACCGTCTACTGACGTCACATGATGTCATTGGTCGCACGATCACACTCGATACAGATTGCAATTTACTGTCGGATGTGAAAAGATGGTGTGTCATATAGATGGTCAATTCTCTATAGCTTGGTTGAACTATATACCAAGGAAAATTCTGCCCGTGAAACATAACAATATACATGCAGGTAACAAAATTAAACGATTTGCACTGTGGTCATTATTATTATGCTGCTTAATGCTGGAATATCAATTCCATTGCAGTATTTGTCTATTTTGTGTTATCAGCAAGTTTCACTGATCATATCAACTTTTTATAATATTAAATGTAATTGTCCTTAGAGTACTAGTCCTCAGTGTAATTGTCCACTAGATCAATGATCAGAATGACATTAAATACAATTTCAATGAAATTCAAAAGTAGACAAATAGTCTCAGAGTCTAAATGTCTGAAGTTGCATATACATTTAGATGAGTTTATGAGAAAGGGCATCCAGTCTCATCTTGCTACCAAGACAAGCACAATATAATAAAGAATTTACACAGAAGTGCATGCAAGGCTTAGCCACAATTGCACTAAGATTCCCACAAGAATTATGCTTTTACAATGAAAGTTCCAATGATCTGCACAATTTCTTATTCACTTGATGAGTTCATGACAGGGGTGCAGCCTGTCTACATTTCATAATATCCAGACAGTTAACATATTATAGATATTGGCAATATATTATATTATAATAAATAGTAAAGTGGAAATTTAAATGTTTAATATCATGCCGCAATTGGTTTCACAAAATTAACCGATCTGCCGTATATAAATAATTCTATACAATAGTCATGAGTTTGTTTGCAAAAATTGTGGCATAACTAAGCGTTTTGGTGTATTAAGCAATGGTATAGTTACCATTTGTCACTGTACATAGAAGCCCTGTAACAGCTTGACCATAAGTTATGTGGTAATATCCACAACCTAAACTTCCTATAATCCATGGCCAACTCCTCCTCGGTGCAGAATGCCATTATTTATCATTAAATCAATGAATATCATTAGTTTTGTATAAGTTATGAAAGAGTCAATCATCTTGAAGTTCAAATTTCTGAGCCAGATGAGGTCATGAGAGGGTGCATGCCGTCTCCTTATTTCATTTAATCAGACAATGGAAAGATAACAGAATTTTCATAGAAGACATAAAGAGCTTGACCATAATTAAGTCACATTGCGTGATTCCCACAAGCATTCATGCTACCTCAGCAGTACATCCAAACACAACTCCTCAATATACTAGAATGTCATCATTTCTGAAAACAATGAATTATATCTGATTCATTAATTAGCATACATAGTGAAAGGTAGTCTAATCATCTAGTTCGTGACTGTCTGGGTGCAGCCAGTCTCCTTATCTCCTTAACCAGACAAAAGGAAGGTAAAAAATAAGTTTTGCATTAAGTAGATTATTATTAGAATTTGAAGTCATGCATGCATCTTTTATAAGTTAAGTGACCATAAGTCATTATACTGATTATAATTCCCATGCACAAGCAGAATATTTATTAGGCTATAAGTACTAAGATCTACTAATAGAGAAAATGCCAAGTCCAACTCCTCAACAATGTGATCCAAAACAGATGAAGCTCTACTCTCTGGCTTACATTATGTCAATGAATGTACAGATGGTACCTCGGTGTCAGTGCTCACACAATAAATACTATAATAGTTGCCAGAATGAGACAGCATCGTCATCACGCATACTCAGCTTAAAATATTATAATAACAGAATGATCACAGCACACCTATATATTATTGTAGTAACGATATCATTATACTCAGTGAAACAACACAAGGCACCCATGGCCAGTAGATTGGTCTGTCAACTTTCTAGACTACACAAGGTCCCAAGATAAGGAATTCCTTAAGCGCGGTGAAATGTGCAATCCTGCATATATTGTTACAGTAATACAATTAAGATTATACTCAGCAGCTGCTGTAGAGACCTTTGCACAAAGTCCCTGGTTACAAAGGACACCACACTGTAACTGTATTGTTAATTCAACTTCTGGACCATCACACCATGTTCATGAACTTACGTACTCCAAGGACTACATACTACTAGACTGAGAGATGAGAAACTGTATTGTGTAGAATTTACTGTGTCATGAATTATGTTGTAATAGTAAGAGGCAACACACAATCACAGAGTGTAACCTTTTTGAAAGGTACTATCCAGAGTACAATTATCAGCTGATGATGTTATACATAAAAGGAGCCATTAGGGCAGTAATATGATAATTTCCATCCATGCACATGCACAGATGGAAGATTACTTACTGTTGACTCGATAGATATATAATCTAGTGCCATAAAGTCAATGACATGAGATTTAAAATCAAACTGCATGTAAAATGACAGGTATAGTCTAACTAGCTAGACTACCACATGCATGCCTCGCTTGGGAGATATTGTATTTACTGCACTCACACTCAGAGGTGTGTAGTAATGGTTCCAGGGGTGTATATAGGAATGCTCACATAAGTGAGGGGGGGGGGGGTGCGGAAGGTTCTACATGTAGCATTTGTACAGGAATATGTTAGACACATGTGTGGTTTTGGGTCCTACTCCCTAAAGGTGAGGGGGGCTATGTAACCTATTATTGTATATTATAGTGCAGATATATAATAATATCATTACATTGCCAACGTGCATTAAATAATTTGAATGTGTGGCATTCATCTGCCACTCTCAAGGGGGGGGGGGGTATAGAGTCTGGATCTACTGACCCTGGTTCTTGTGTTTCCCACATCGGAAATTACCATAGGAATAGAAAGTGATGCTGCATTTTTAATTATGCTATTTTGAAGAAAATCACATATTAAACATGAATTGCACTCCGGCTATATGTTCTATTTGTGATACCACACAATACTGCATGTCGACAAAATTGCAAAATTGAAACTGACTTGCATAGTGTCTGCGGTGGTCAAAATTGCATACTTTTTACTTTGCATGACAAACCAATCCTACGGTACTCTCTCATGCAAGTCACACATAATCTTAGACACTGACTACATATATTTTATAGAGAATTGATTACTATAACACAACAAGAATAATATATGGAACCGATAATAGTCAGACTGTATGTTATGGTTGACATTGGTATTAGTTATAGAATTAGTGGCTGTAAACTCAACATAATTTCTGTCATTTCACCTTAAAGTCCTTTCTAACATCAGATAAATTTGAACACAATTGTTGATGACGTCATATTCATTGCAGCAATTTCGTATACGTCTACGTGGCGTGCGAGGCGCGTTCCCGTTAAAAGAATTATTAGAGACGTGTTTACGACAGATTGTGGTTGAATCCATAGTAATCCAAGTATTCTTATAATTACTACGTAGACACTTAGTCGTAGTCTCTCCTAAGTCTGAATGTTTCTTGGGTAGAGAGTTCTTCCTGGAGTGTAACAAGTATTGCAAAAGCTGATGGCTTTCCAGTGGTTGCTCTTCCTTCTGTTTGTCTATTCAGTGTCCTGCCTGGAATATGAAGAAGTTGCATCGATGACGGACTCTGAGGATAGTCACGTCCGAAAAGAGAGACGTAAGTCGGCACACATACACACATACACACGTAGTCTTATTCGGCATTTCCCGTTTTAAATTAGTACGTTTGCCTGCATCATTCGAAACGAAGACACTTAGTCTAGCTCTACAAGCAGTGACCCAGCCATAACCAAGGCCTGATCCTATTCATAATCGCTGTCAGCTACGTACAAAAGAAGTGTTTACAAGTCTCGAAGATCCTATCTTTATTCTGATTCGCTTCTAGTCGATGAATATGCTGGATATATTCCTAGTAGTCATTTCCTATTAATATTAAATTGATTTAAAATATTCGAATCGGATAATATTTATGTCATTGATTAATATTATAATTCTTCAGCTGACGAAGTCAATACTGGAAGAGTTGTGAATATCAACGTTAAGGGTGCACTGCATGAGAAGATAGCGGCGGTTCCTTTGGTTTAGTAATAATTTTGGTACTGTTACAGTAACTACATTTTGTGTACTATATAGTGCATGCACCTACTTTAATTTCTACCTAGTATACCATGCACGTTGCTGCACAATGTATGCATTCAGGCCCATACATCCTAAATAAAGTAAATACCATAGCCTATACTGCATGCAGTGATGTCTCGTTAATCCACCACTATTCATTTTGGATATCAATTGGAAATGCTTTATATACGGTATTACCGCAATTAGTTGCACAAAATTCTGACCTATATTATTCCTTTTGGCATATTAACCAATCTGTTGGACATAGTAGTGCTGTACAATAGTCATGAATTTGTCTATGGAAAATTATGGCATATAATAAGGGTTTGGGTATATTAAGTGATGGCATATTGACCGTTTGTCACTGCAACATAATATTCACTATAGAGTTTTCCAACACTGCAAATCTACTTACACCTTTTCAACTGCGACTGGTGAATGGGTCAACTCCCAACCAGGGTCGAGTTGAGGTCCAGTACAATGGGGAATGGGGAACAGTCTGTGTGCAACCAGTGAATGCCAACTACATCTATGTGGCTCGAGTGGTATGCAGGCAGCTTGGATATCCTGATGCTGTAGAAGCAAAAATCAAGTCTTTCTATGGAAGGGGAGAAGGCAAAGTCTGGTTGAGACCAAACTGCTATGGTGATGAGCCCTTACTTGAGAAATGCAAGTACTCGTGGTGGCAGAATTTGAGAGATGACTGCTTGTCTCATGATAATGATCTTGGTGTGGTATGCTCAAGTGAGTCTTGACAACATCAGATTCTGCAGCGTTTTTGGTATATTATAAATGACATATTAAATGGTTGTGTTTTGGTACATTAAATGACATTGTGCTGTTTAGTGTTAAAGTGCTAATCATATGTACATAGCTCAGCATGATATTACAACTGCAAATTTAGAAAGATTTTCTATAATTACCTGCCAAGGTAATTATCCATCCTGTGTTACAATAGTTGCCCTTTGTGGACAGATGGTGCTCAAAATACATCGTGAGATATGTATTCAGTTATTACTAAGGTGGCTTGTGGGCCTGCCCACAGTATGCAGTCTTTAGAGGCAAATACAGTCAAGCCTGTCTTTAATATATTATAGAAGGACCACCTGTCTATAGAGACCACAATAGTCTGGTCTAGGAACCACTAAAGCACTGCTATTGTACCGCTACATTTCAAACGCCTGTCTGAAGAGACCATGCACAGCTACATATGTACTTGGTCCCTTGAGTGGTCTTTACATACAGTAATATATAGGTTCACTGTGGTCTTTGTATATAGGCCTCAATGTATGTATGTATATATATATATATATATAAATATATATATACATGTTCAGTAACAAATACACAGGTCATCAAACTGTAAAACAAATGCCGCTGTGTATTCCACCTCCTCAAAAACAGCGGGTACAGTAGCAGACTGTGATAATAATTTACAACCCCATATTTAATCAAAGCAATTCAATGTCAGTTAATACCTGACACTGAGGGATCTTTGCGATTTAGAATTCCTCACTTCACTCGGGATTCTAATGGTGAAGCTCACGAGGAGAGGGCATTGACTGGTTTAGACCAGCACGCAGTGGATCCTGCAGTTTATTGATTTCGAAGACAAGGTGTTGTCTAGATCTGGTCCACTCATCCCACAAAAATATCTTGAATCACTAAGAGCTCGAGCTGTTCCTTCGAGTACCCGAAGCAGCTAGCTAAATCGAGTGGGCTGTCGAGCATTGGTGAGACTGGGTTGATGATTGAAATGAACTTGTACCAGAAGATCTTGAAAATCAAAAAGACACACGGTTATCGCTGCATGGAACGCTCAAGTTTCTTGTAGTGTATGTTTATTCTTTGGCTCTAGCACATGTAATTTGCAAATTTGAGAAGTGGATAAGGAATCTAAATTTATTAAACTCCCTAAGGAGTCTAAATTCAAATTAGCTACTTGATTGCTTCTCCCACAAGGAAATTAGTGTGTTTGATGGCGTGGGAAAGTGTTAAACATCAAAGGTACTAATTAGCTCATTAAATATTCATGATGGTCTAATTGTTAGAAACTGCATTTGATTCTAGACTTTTACGACAATTGACTGGTCGATGAATTTATTAGATTTATGATGCATGCAATGGAATATAAATTAATGCATTGTAAGACCATCAATGGTCTCATTCCAACAGCATTGTATATACTCTATTGTATTTGTCAATGACTCACCACAACAGATACTACAATAGTCAACCTCAGACTTGTTGGAGGACCCAAACCTTCTGAGGGAAGAGTGGAGATCTTTTACAATGGAAAATGGGGTACAGTATGTGGGCGGGATGCAGACATCTATGTTGGAGTTGTGGTCTGTAGACAGTTGGGGTATCGAGAAGTACTGAGGGTCTCCAGCATCAGCAGTATGTATGGTACAGGAACTGGTACCATTTGGATGACACCTGGCAAGGGGTGCAGTAAGAGAGTAACGAGGCCAAAATTGCTACCAGATTGTCTGCGGAGAGGTTATCGGTGGGGAAGAACAGGCTGCGACCATTCAGAGGATCTCTCAGTTGTGTGTTCAAGTAAGTAACATTGCATGTGTGTTGTATAGAATTGGAAAGATTGCCTAATTTTATAACCATGTCGATCTGTATAATATCATTATTATTACAGTCACACCTGGTTTATCTGACACTGGTTTATCCGAAAACCTCATTAATCTGACACTCTGCTGTGAATCACCATCACCACTCTGTGTACTATTTAACCTGATTTATCCAACACCTGGTTTATCCGACACATTTTATGAGCAACAAGCGCGGTCGGATAAACCAGGGCCCACTGTACATACATTGAATCAGATAAAACTAGGACAGAAATTAATTAATATATATGCCTAATGTTTCTTCCTTGTCTCATACACTTGTACAGAGGATGTTCCTGTTCGGCTTGCAAACGGTTCTTCCCCAAGTGAGGGTAGAATTGAAGTTTTACATGAGGGTGTTTGGGGCACAGTGTGCAACAATGCTAGAGATGTGGACATGGGACAAGTGATATGCCGACAACTTGGCTATGGAGGATTAGATAGAATTGTACTCTATCCTGATCGTTTTGGACAAGGAAAAGGCCCAGTCTGGCTTTCTCCCAATTGTATTGGCAACGAAACACACCTTGGTCACTGTTCTTTCTTCAAGTGGGGAGTTTATGACTTCTGGTGTGACCACAGCCATGACGCTGGAGTAATCTGCGCTAATAGTGAGTATGCACTATACAGAGTACCTCTCTAATCCGAACCTCAATAAATCACTGTCTAAACTGACCATTCTGTTTGGTCCTAAAAGTCACCCATAGCATGGTTCAGGAATATGAACCTGCCTTTTCCGGCCACCTCTCTAATTCAACCAAACTTCTTGCTCCTAAGGGTGCCCAGAGTAGATAGGCTTCTTGGTACTATTGCATGTATATATAGCCATGATTGTATGCATTTTCATGGTTTCCTGCTATTTCCATCCTGTCCATTGCTCATACCACACTTCTGTACATCTGACACACTATACATTTTCTTTCTTCAGCAACACCAAACTGCATGATCTAAAGGCCGCAGAGATATGTATGGTGACATATGTACTTGGGGTCCATGTTAGGAGTATGAATTACAGAGCCCCGAGAGTGTGATTTAAGACTTAGGATAGCGTCTTAAACTTGTGAATTTATGATTGTCAATGAGATGTCCTAAACTTGCAAATATGGAGTTTCCAATTTTAAAGACTGAATTGGCAATAAATATCACCAATAATGCTCCCATTTAATGTCTTACTCCAGTACAGAGTATATTATACATACTTTTGATAAAAAGATTGCTCAACTCGACTTGTACATGTTTCTTGATGATCGCCACATAAGGAGTATCATAGGAGGGTGCATATTTGGCCTGCTGCTCAATTTGTAAGCATCCATGTGTGACCAAAAATGTGTGGCAGATTAGACATCCATAATATTTTATACAGCATAAAATCATTATTAAATTTTGCTGTTTCCATGGTAACAAATGTTATGGCTTTCGAATAAACCAAAAGGTAATTCAAATTGAAGCATTCCTTTCTGTATTAGCTGTTCCTGTTCATGTTTGCACAACCTTGCTCCTGCCTTGGCACTAATTCTGTTACAAATTTGATATAATTATATCTCACTTCTATATATCATGCACGAACATGCGTAATTGTGTTAGTATCACGCAGCCTCTTGATAGGCCAAAATATGCAAGTGGTGTTCTAGAATGATTCCTGAACACATGCATGGAACCATCCTGTGCGTGTAAATGCATATAGTAAAGAATAAATATATTAATAGTACTCTAATGTCAATCAGCCGGTATTTTGTGGCACAATGACATTTGAATCCTGTACAAACTTATACATCATGTACATTTTATAATTAATTTAAAAATAGAGTTTTGTGATGAGTAATGTGGTTCAGAGCCCTCCCACTGTGCACAGAAGTACATTCAAGAGACCTCAATGTAAACCTATACTGCTTGACAAACTTGTTGCTCCACAACTGAGTGAAAAACCACCTGCATGTGTTGCATATATTACACCTCTCAAAAGTTATTTAGATCATGTGAATAATTGGTTGTTGAGCACCGATCCATGGGAAAAGCGAAATCAGAAAACCGATTATGCAAATCTTTTGCATTTATAGTATAGTGTTGTATTATGCCTTTGCTACTTCCACCTACAGCAACAATCCTCAGAACACCTGCTCCCCTGATCATTGATGAAAGCTGCATTGAACAACCCATTGCACTTGGTATTATAATTCCTCTGATATTGATCTGTGTGGCCATTGCTGTTATAGCGACTTTCATTGGCATACTCTACCTCTGCAAGCTTAAGGAGAGTGCAAACGGATTCACAAGGTATGTACTATTAGGTGCATGCCTTTGTATAAAGATGGCAGTGTGTATACTTCGTCACTATAGTAGACTTTGCCCTTGACAGTGTTTCTTCATATAATTTGTAGACACTCTATACTACATAGTATAGAGTGTCTATGATATGATTCTGTGTGTGCATGATATTATACAGTGTGTGTGTGTGTGTGTGTGTGTGTGTGTGTGTGTGTGCGTGCGTACGTGTGTGTGTGTGTGTGTGTGTGTGTGTGTGTGCGTGTGTGTGTGTGTGTGTGTGTGTGTGTTTGTGTGAGTATGTGTGTGTATGTGTGTGTGTGTGTGTATGTGTGTGTGTGGTGCATGGTGTTTGAGCAAGTGAGTGTGATATATGTATCTGACAATGTGCATGATTTGTGTGAGTATGATTTCCATTTTCTATTGAGTACATCGTAAATCGACAAAAGTATACGTTACATACACAGTCATATTCGGATTTTCTATTTATAACTAGCTCCAAATTTGAGAATGAACCAAACTTACAAGTCGAAGTTGATGATAGATACGAAAAGGATTTGGCAGGTAAGTAAACAATACTTGAACTGATGCTGTCTAGTGATGAATTGTATTTGGTAAACTCACTTTGTCATTGAATTATAGTACAGTCGAACCTCACTATAATGAACCCTGGATACAATGAACTCCCTGATATAACAAACATATAAACCTTAGAATGTACAGCTATCTACTCTATGTAAATGAACCCTGATATAGTGAACACCCTGATATAGCGAACACCCTGATATAGCGAACACCCTGATATAGTGAACCTTTTCAGTGGTCCCAAGGGGGTTCGTTATACTGAGGTTTGACTGTATTATTAAACCAATGTACATATATGCACACACATGTGACAATGTCATGCACACGTACTCACACATGCACACACGCACGCACACACACACACACACACACACACACACACACACACACACACACCACACAACACACATGTACACACACCATACACACACATATACACACATGCACAAATGCACACGCGCGCACACACACAAACACACACACACACACACACACACACACGCACACACACACACACACACACACCACACACACACACCCTCCCACACACACAGTTGAACATGGGAGGTACGCATATGCATAATCGTGAATTGTATGTACATACTGCAGGCTCACATTTACTTACATACTATATAGCTGAGATGAATTAATCCATAGATATTCTATACTATGTGCGTAGTATAGAATATCTATGATTGATCATACAATTTTATATTACTTGACTTTAGGTTTGAGTGAGCTCCCTGATCCTGGAATTGAAAGACTGTCTTAGAACAGTACTCACCACTTCATCAAACTTTAATTTTGAACTTATATGACTCATGCAGGGCTTGTTATTGAGTTAAGGTTGACTGTTGTCCAATCATTGATTTTCTTTTTGTACTGAATCAAAGGATGTATTTAACATGTCTGATTCATGCCTCTGGACATTTTCCTCTATTCAGCTATGTACATATGGTCCAATTTCCACTGGTAAAATATCCCATATATCCAGAAATATTGATTTGTGCAAGATCAGGCTGTAATTTAATACTGGCGGAAGTTAAATTTGGCGGTTGCACAGCAAGGACAAAGCATAGTAAGTAGCTAAGTCTAAGTAAATTTGGTGATAAAAATTTGGCGATTTTAATCCTGACCACCAAACTGCCAAATTAAAAATGTCAGCAATATTTCCGGATATACAGTAATTCTGTTGTTGGGAGTTTATAGCATTGTCCCTGCATGTTCACAAGAAGAAATATTGCATGCATAATATGATTATCTGACAATACTGTTACTTATTGCACATAATACAGTGTTAGAAATAAGGAACAAATGTTCACTTGACAAATGTCCTAGCTCTATCACTTTGGATATAGGACAGTTTCAGTTTTGCTCAGACATTTTTTTTTCAGAAAGTACACAAGCCATGCTTTCTAAGTTTTATTCTATTTACGTATTTTATTTCAGAATCTGAATGAAGTAAGTTCTGCTGTATAAAATTCTTGATTTGATGTTACAACTGGAGGATCTTGTACAAAGCATATTGTGCTCAGACAAACGTCTGACCCAAATATTTTTTGGGTTGGACAAAATGCCAAAATAGTCTGATAATGTCTGCATGAACGTTGACCATTATTTTTTAAGACTGCATGTGATATAATGGCACCTGCATGATGCTGTGTTTTATGCACAGGTGCATATAATTTTTCAGCCTTCATGTACATACATAGGCCAATGGCTCTATATGCATGACATATTAACTGAGTGCTCCGCGGAAGGAGTGTGACAGTATGTACAGCGAACACACAACGTTTACAAGCAGCCTAAACCTGCCCTGTCATGAGGACCATATTATACAGCTGTACTCACAATAGCATGTAGTCTAAAATAAGAAAGTCCCTGTGAAGAATATGTGACAATTAATGTTTTAACTGAGTCAGACATGGATATATAATATCTGTCCACGGATATATAATATATATCCGTGGAAATATAATATATATCCGTGGATACATAATATATATCCGTGGATATATAATATATATCCATGGATACATAATATATATCCGTGGATATATAATATATATCTGTGGATATATAATATATATCCGTGGATATATAATATATATCCACAGATATACAATATCTATGTATATTATATATCCCCGGATATATAATATACATCCGTGGATATATAATATACATCCGAGGACATATTCATATATCCAGATTCCACAAGTGATTCTACATCATGACTTTTTTTACATAGGGCACTCCATACTCCATATATATCTGGATATTTAGCAAACAGTGTATCCAAATATTTGGCATATATCCAGATATTTGGCATAATATATTTGAATATTTGGCACCAGGATCGAGCACATCAATAGTAAGCCTTTCCTGACCAATTATTATACGCTCCTGTTGGCACATTTTTGGATACTTAGCACACGTCATGACCCATCCAGTATATGTACATTATGCATGTCATGTGACTGTCATGTGCATTGTCTCATAAGGGGAATGAAACAATTAATTGGATCAATCCTTCATCGAAGTATGGGGCACTGTTTGGCCAATTAATATGTAACAAGTCAGCTGATGGAGAGGAAGTGATGTAAGTGTGAATTATTAGTGAGCACATGGGATTCTGAGAAGGTCAAAAATATCATAGCCCACACAGTTCACTCTGTCATATCTGCTGTGAGTAAGTAAGTAGTGAGTAAGTAATAGTCAGAATAAGCCTTGTTCTTCCAGAATAACTCATTCTGATGATGCATGAGCCCAGTAAAATGAAGTTCAAAGCTAATTGTCCTCTGCCATCGCAATTCCTCCAGAAGAGTCATTAAAAACTAAGAAGTAGGGGAGTTGACAGATACTACTTCAGGCAATTCTGCCAGTTTCATTCATATTGGAACAAATGCCAGTGGCAATTAACATTTCAAACTTATGTCATTCTCCTTATAATACAATGCACATGACAGTCACATGACATACATAATGTACATGTACTGGATGGGTCATGACATGACATTGTGCCAAATATCCGGACATGCGAAATATACGGACATGCGAATTATCTGGATATATGTCAAATATCCGGATATATGCCAATTAAATATCCGGATATTATATCTGGATATATATGGTATATGGATATGGATATGTGCTAAATATCCAGCTATTCCAAATATCGCATTTTGCATTAACTTTTACCCAAACAGCGCCCCATAGCTGATCTGGACATACACGCCAATATAGATGTGCCCAGATTGACGCCACCTCTAATCCAACCCTCTAAATTGCAGGCACCCCTCTAATAAGGACACGTGCTACTGGAACCAAATGATTCTCCATGCTTTGCCACACATCTTCAACCCCTAGATGAGACACCTTCACAACCAGGACAGTCCATGCTGGTCCTAAGGTGTCCAGAATAGAGGGGCTCCATCATATAATATACAGTGCAACCTCTCATATCCGGGCAGTTTGGGACCAAGGGGTGCCCGTAATTGTGAAAGTGCCCGTAAGTATGAATCCTCTACTACCTATGTGGACTTTGAGACATTCCACACTTTAAATATACCTTTTTCTTTAATTTCCTTTAAGCAGTGACAAGTGGATACTTTCTACCAATCATTTAACCTAATCTTACCCATACACATTCACCATATAGTACGGCTATAGACCCATAATGCAGTCCACATTAGCACTGATAATAGAAGTACATGTATGAAACACTGCCCGGTTGAGTGAGGTGCCCGTAACTACGGGGGCCGGATATGCGAGGTTCTACTGTATAATATTATATATATATATATTATGTATATGTGTTTACTACTGTAACACTGCAAGACATATATACAGTAATGAGCGCACCAAATTCTTCCACTGCCTTACTCACGTTCACGGTCAATTCCACCATCTGAGCTCTGAAGACACAGGTATCTGATGTCAACAGACAACATAAATGCTATAAATTTATTGGCCAGATTTGTCACAAATTAAATGCCTTGATCCAAATAAGAGTTATACAACGCTGCATGTTAGTATGTGAACTGTCTGTACCTGATCAGTTGCAGTATTGTTAAGCCAGATTATTACAATTACACATAAATTAAATAATAATGTACTTGAACTAGCTCAACCTATATTTCCACTATAATATGTGGAAATATAGCGGAAATCAAGGGCCTCCCACGACATACACTTTAATTTCTCCCATGCATGCATGCCATTATCAAGTCAATCACAAATTATCTCCTTAAGTTAAAGGGCAAACATAGCAAACATGTTGACTTTAAATTAATGCCTATCATCCCATTGTTGAGAGTATAGCATAGCATAGCCGCCATAGCCAGTTAAATGCCATCATGATCTAGTACATATTATATGTACAATTTTGTTTAATTTTGCTACACTGCCCCTTACTGCTACCACCTTACTGCTACCGTCTAGGGGCCATCTTGGCCTACACCAAATAATTATGAATCATGAATTATATTTTATATATACATATATACATACATACATATATATATATATATATATATTGCCATGGCATAGCCAGCTAAATGCCATCATCAAACAGTCCCTCACCAGTGTTAACGTTCCATCTGTTTTAAAAGACCATCACACCATGGGCCCAGGGTCACCTCCTCATTTGGGATGCCACATGCTGGGACTCCTTTGCGGCATCTGATCTCCAATTTGCCACGTCAGGTCCTGGACCTGACGCAGACCTTGCTGCGAGGAGGAAGAAGGATACTTATCGAGAGATGTCACAAATCCATGATTTTGTCCCCATTGTGGTCGAGACATCAGGGGCTTTTGGTGAGGACACAATCACTTTCCTCCACCAATTAGCATCACGTCTGAGATTAGAATCAAAAGACTCTCTAGAGTATCTAAAATTATGTCAGCAAAATGTAGTGTGTATATAGAATCTTAATTATGCATCCGTTTTAGGTTGTTGTAATTTGGTTAATTCTGTGCCATGATTTTCTATATTTTTTTCTATTTATTATTATGTATGCATGTTATCGTGTATATATATATTTGTTTGCCACAAGCCTGCAAAGTGCAATCAACGATCTTATAGGAGATGACTGATCATGAGTCTTGATCTTTACTGTGGATTCGAATTTCCAGGGTACACATATGCATACAGTCGATCACTAGAGCAGCACCCACTCTAAAGCAGTTATCTTCACAGAAGGATCATGCTTCCAACAAAGATCCCCTTCCTTTGTATGATTGTTCCTGCTGTTAGATCTACAATTGATCACAAATGTAACTTACTACAATAATTAATGGCTACGTAATATAGCTACCTGGAATAGTCTCATAACCACCTTCCCAGTGATCATTACCAAAATTTTAGCAATTTCAAATAATATTATGAATTCTTGACAAGATAATAGAGCTGTTGGAAACCAAACTCAAACAATAGATAAGAGTGCTACATACATAGTTCTATTATCTATGTTCAAACGTTCCACACAATCCTGTCTGATAGCAACATCTTTTACTGTTGTTGAGTTGAATTTCCATTGTCTGTCTTTCTTCTTTCTTCATCGTCATCTTTGTTGTCTCTGTCAAACTTGTTATCTTCTTGTCGAATCTGCTTAAATCTTCGCTCAGCCATGAACTGGCGTCTGGAATTCCTGAGGACACATGACAATGTGTATATTTCAAACTATGCACACGTTCATACACCTGCATACATGCACACAGTCACATATGTAATTATGCATACACAAAGTCACAAACTCATGTACAATCACACACACACACACACACACACACACACGCACACACACACACACACACACACACACACACACACACACACACACACATACACACTAGTGTTGCCACGATACTGCCAAAAGTGTATCACGATAATATTTTGTAATCTAGACATGTATCACGATACATCACGATATCAGCATATTGCAAAATAAGTAGAGTCAGAGTTGTCAGAAAGAAATATTAGCTGATCACTTGTTGAAGTGCAATCACATTTCTCAATAAGAGACCTTCCAATGCATGACATCTCCTCTTCTGGTGTTCAAATACAAACTGGCAATGGTGACACTAGTTTAGGCTACCATTCTGTGTCTTGTTGCTATGCTCAAACAGCTCATGTAATAAATTGATTGATTGATTGACTGTGGGTGTGAGGTGTAAGGACCATGAAACCACAATGCTGTGCTAAAGGTCAAAGCACCAACCAGCATTGCAGCCTCCTCAGGACAGCCTACTAGAGATAGGTACCTGTATCATGACATGAAGTATGCTCAGTGTATCGATCGTATTGTCTCTAGAAATATCGCGATACATGATATATCGCGAGTATTGTGGCAACACTAATACACACACACACACACACGCACACACACACACACATACACACACACACACACACACACATAAGAACATACACACACACACGCACACACACACACACACACACATACGTACAGTACACATGCACACACGCATGCACACATTATGTATGCATGCACACAGAAAGACACACGTACACACACACACACGTACACACACACACACACACACACACACACACACACACACACAGGGCCAAAGGAACATCTAGGGCTGGTAGGGCAATGGCCCTACCACTTTTCCTATACCGTACAGCCAGAAAGGTTGGCGGGAAGAAAATTCAGCAAATTGTGCCCGAATTAAACACTGGCGGTTTTTACTTTGGCGATTGCCTTTCCAGGACACTATACTCATGATCTATGAATAATAAGATGGCTGCCGTAGTACGGGCGCGCTGTGGCCTTGGGGAAATTTGAAGATCAAGAAGAGCGTGCACTGCCTGTACGTTATTGCCGTCATTGTACCGTCAACAACAGAGTATTTGGGCACTCCCCTGCCTAAAATCAGCAGGTCACTCCTTTTTTCATAGATATTCTATGGTTACTTATACAGTGCAAAATATTTGGTTTCTTCAGCGAAACATTTGCCGGATTATACTTTGGCGGTGGACACAGAAATTGCCAATTCGCCAAAGTAAATTCCCCGCCAACCTTTCCAGCTATACGGTACCTAACCTAAAGGATACATGGTAAATTAGAGCTTGTGGTGCTGCTATCGTGAATGGAAGGATTTTGTAACTACATATGGGCTGGGTTGAGATGTCCCACCACTTTCGTAGAACTTCCTCAGGTCCTGACAGCACTAATACAGACAGGCTTATGCAGTCTA
>CAUJGJ010000487.1:2005200-2032700 GCA_963170055.1 Halisarca cf. caerulea
GACGAACCATAAGCTGCAGAACTCTGTAGGTCTGGTTAGTAGATTACATGATTGCGATTCAGAGAATACAGTAGTACCCCCTTGAGAGACCACCCTCATGAAAGACCACCCCTTTTGTAAGACAGGCTCTGCTGGTCACAAATGTATATGTGCCCCATCCTAAATTCCCCTCACCAGAGACCACCTCTCTTGAAAGATCACCCTTCACAGGTCCCTAAGGGTGGTCTCTCAAAAGAGTAAGAGTAAGCTATTGTACACAATCTCAGCACACTAACTTCCAAATGAGTGAGCGATTGAGTAGAAAATCCAACAGATACGTACATGTACACATCTAATGTGACATAAATCGAAACTTAGCATATGCCAAAGTACAATTTTGAACCTACAGTCAAACTTCACTATAACGAACTCTCTCTGGACCAACAAAAAGGTTCACTACATCAGGGTGTTCACTATATATCAGGGTTCATTTACAATAGAGTAAATAGGTGTACATTCTAAGATCTATGTTTACTAGATCAGGGAGTTCATTGTATCCAGGGTTCGATGTAGAGAGGGTTACCTGAATGCCCAAAATAATAATTTTGCACATATGTAGTTCAGCAGTTAGTACCCGCTAACACAAAGCTTCCTGATGTAACATACGTACATATATACTGACCGCAGACATGAGGGTGACAAACACCAATTACAGTACATTATTACAATCTAACACGTTACAGCCACACCTCATTTATCCAACAGTGATTCATTAGAATACCTCATTTATCCAACACTGGCCTATTAAATTTTGAAAAACACATTTATCCAACAATGGTCTTTGTTGTAAATCCCCATCACTAAGTTGTGTACAATCTAACCAGATTTCCCTGACACCAGGTGTGTACAACACATTTTATGACAACAGACGTGGTTGGTTAAATGAGGGCCCCACTGCACTACAAACTTACGTACCTGGAAATGCACCACCTTCACAATGATGACAGACGACGGACACAGACCAAGTTCTGAGAGAGTCTCCTCATTACTGGTCTCTGGCAGAGGACGAGATGGGAAGGTACTGCTCAGAGAGATGTGCTCAGGAGGAGCTGACAGTTTCTGCAACATACATTGAATCGTAAAACATTGCTCAAATTAAACACATACATAACACCATCTACATGCAATGCACATTCTATTTGTAGTCCAGGACGAAATTTAATATGAAAAGCTACTAAAAGACATACTGCATTGCAGTCATGGGATGAACACACATAATGCAGTAAAATCTGCCCAACACATAGGGGCTCCACTCGAGGGTAGACAGGTGATTCTGGAATATATGTAGGTCCACTATGGACTGGACAACTGCAGTTTCTATAGACAGACGGTATTAAAGACAGGTTTCAAGCATTATTACAAGATACAGGAAGTGAGGATTCCTTCACTGTACGGACACACACACACACACACACACACACCACACATACACACACACATGCAGGAATAGTGGGAGTGAGGTTGGATTTACTGCAAACAATAAATGAATCGCAGATCTAATACGCCCATATTAGGCATACACTCGAGTAGGGGAAAAGAGATCCTTGTGTAAATGAAGCGAAGAAGGCTGCATATGTGTGTGATAAGCGAATTGCCTCTTTATTTTAAGGGTACAAGATTGTACTAAGGAGAACAAGTATCCCCCCCCCCCCCCCCCGCACACACATACACACAATTACACCCCTGGTATTATTAACCCACCTCAGCAATAAACACTCTAGCATCAATTAATTGGTCTGAAGAGCTGAATTCTTGTACAATTGTGGAGCTGTTGTGAACACGGAATTGGAGACGTGCTGTGCCACTGGACCTTGAAGACGCCTCGTCACACTTTTCCTTTTCCAACTACACATAGATACAAGCAAACATGCACTGTACATACACATACTAACACAACAAAAACCACATACAATGAAAAACCTCTCTAAACCGAATATCTCTGGGACCAAAGAAAAAGGTTTGTTCTAGAGAGGTTTCTGGATTAGAGAGGTCCTTTAAGTACAGCAAATTTAGAGTGGAGGATTTGAATACACATCCAGGAGATGGTTCCAGATTACAGAGGATTCGGTACATGCAAATACAATGCAACCACCCAATGAAGGAAATGTTGGGGACAATACATTTTATAAATTCAGGTGCTTTGTCCTTAGTGGGGAGGTTGCCCTCTTGTGGATGTTCAAAGTGTATTGGAACTACATACAAGGAGGAAATATGTTGGGACCTCAAGCCGTGTCCTTTGTAGAGAGGTTTACTATACAGTACTGTGTCGGTGGTTTGGAGGGTTCACTATTGAAGGTTCTACTTAGTCTACTGTCACCTCACCTTTGACTTAACTTTTGTCTTGACAACGATGACAGACGACGGACACAGACCAAGTTCTGAGAGAGTCTCCTCATTACTGGTCTCTGGCAGAGGACGAGATGGGAATGTACTGCTCAGAGAGATGTGCCCAGGAGGACTTGAAAGTTTCTGAAGGGGAAGCAGAACAGAAAGGTGCACATAAAGCCTATACTGTAGTTACAAATGTGCTTTTCAAGTCCCTTTTAAGAGACCTTATCAGAAAGTAGTGATTATTTTCATCTGTATTAAATTTTCACCGTAAAACTATGCGGAATGGCTCAATTGAGGAGAATATATGTACTATAGCACATAATTTTCAAAAGCCAAAAATCTGGGGGATGACAAATTTTTGAAATTTCGCAGATCTTGTCCCAAGAACTTATTGGAAGTAACTACAGCTACCCACTACTTTCTGGTTTAAGCGCTTGTTACCAAGGTTGCCACTAGGAGAGGATGGCACTGGCATGAGATGATCATGTATTTAAACATCAATGACTCGAATTACAGGAAAGACACTTCAATGTCAGAGGGAAAGAGGAATTCGTGGAGACCCATTGTGTGTAACTGTGTATTTGAGTTGCTCATGTACCAAGGAAGATGTCGTTCCTCTGTTAAGTTAAGCTACGCTCCCTGAGGCCTGGGAGAACACTGAACAGTGGAACCCCTCTAATCAAGCCCCCTGAATTACAGATAGTCTCATTCCCAGACCACCCTCACCACAAGGTGGTCTG
Organism: Halisarca cf. caerulea; assembly: GCA_963170055.1. Taxonomy (NCBI): domain Eukaryota; kingdom Metazoa; phylum Porifera; class Demospongiae; order Chondrillida; family Halisarcidae; genus Halisarca; species Halisarca cf. caerulea. Next base: position 2,008,311 of record CAUJGJ010000487.1, read on the forward strand.
GGAACGAGACCAAATTACAGACACCCCTCTGATATTGGACATGGGCCACTGGAACCAAATGATTCACTATACTTTGCCATAGTACAGCTTCAACCCCTGAAATGAGGACACCTCAATAATCAGGACAGTTCCTTCTGGATCCACTGTAGACCAAACTGCCAATAATGATACTGTATTCACAAGAGTAATATCCGGTCCTCCTAACATTACTGAGATGTTGATTTTGCCAATTATTCACAGAAAACAAACTTTGCAGGTTGAGGCTCATCCACGAAATCTGTGAAAATTATGTCCCTTGAACACTTTCCACTATACAGTATATTTTATACATGTAAACTTTAACACAGTGAAATGTTTAGATACAAAATTAAATAGTGGAATCTCACAATTTCAACCACCAATAGAACCAACATATCTTGGTCTCAAATGCAGAAAATTGACACAGGGAATTGGACCATTAGACACAGGATAATCAAAAGGTAAGAGTTCTGGATTCACTACAGGACAGTCAAAATGTGGAAGAGTTCTGAATTCTGAGGTGGTCTCTGTTCTACTGTGCGACAATAGGCTACAGTTTGTATAAAGAACAGGCCCCTCTCTGTTTAAAAGAAATTTGTCTTGTTCATAATCTTCGATAATCTGTTTAGTAATGATTGTACATCTTGATTCTGGTGTCATTTATCCAACAATTATCATCACTTGGGGAGTAGTCTCGCGTAGCCAGCCCCTTTCGTTCTTGAACAGAAGTGAAGAGAACATGAAAAAGGGGCTGGCTACGTGATACTAGGGAGTATCCTCATTGATTGAAGGTTTACAAAAGGAAAAAGAAAAGGTCTGGATTAATTGTATGGTATGTACCCTAGCTAGACACTATTCCAACAGAATTGCTGCACCTACAAAGCAGAGGCCTGGCAAGCAATCGCAATGAACTGAGTCAGCAACCTTGAAACGAACAGCAAGACTTTAAAAGGGCCCATTAAGCAAAACTTCGAAGGAAGAATAACTAGGTTGTAGAAACAAAGCCCGTGCGTGCGTCTATCACTCGCGCACGGCAAGCAGCCATTTTTAAATGTCGCGGAGTTTGAAATTTTGCCCGCCAAAATTGTCTGACGTAGACAGCAACTTGACAAGTCTGGTCGGATTTATAGTGTTAACTCGTTTGAGCTCTTGCCTCTTCTCGCTGTTATCTGTCTAAAGTTTCGTGATAGAGCTTCGAAAATGAGTCTTCAGTCGTCTTCGAGCAGTACTCAAGAGCACGCGCTCGTTTATTGGCCGAAAGAAGACAGTGCTACCATTGTTTTGTCTGCAGCTATCGTGGAACCTTTCCCTCCTGTGCTCAATATGAGTTGCATACTTACAACAAGCACGAAGACACGCCGTGGCTTTCTGCTGAATATTGGAACCAAGCAAGCAATGGAAGCATACGAAAACGACTTCCTCGACGGCACTTTAAACGATCTGCTACCACCAAGTGAAGAAGAATATAAGGAACAAGAGCCGCCCAGTTCCAGAAACATCCAGAGGCTTACACCCAAGACGCTAGCATTCAGGAAACGCACTCCACTCCGTCTTATAGATGTGAACGTGCCAGGCAGTGACATGCCACAGAAGAAGCACCTGAAGTTGGAGCCTGTGGATTATAAACCTTCACCGACTGGTGAAATATCTGATTTGGTGCAAGTTAAACACAGTAACTTGATAAAACCACTCACTCTTGCTGAAGAAATTGCACAAGATATGCAAAGCATGTTGCAGACGGTTCAACGTTTGGAAAATAGCGTTTTAGCAACTTTGAAGAGAATTGAGAATATTGGTGACAAAATAGATGAAATCATCAGAAATCAAAGTTGTATAAGATCGTTTCCTACTGTTGAAGTATCAAATAATAAATATAATCCTCCACCTACAGCATTGCCAGCACCTGGACACAATCTTTCATCCAGTGTATTGCCAACACCACCACCAATCATACTGCAAGGCTTGGTTAAGTCAACAAAGGAGCATACAAGGCCATACCCCATTCGTGCCATTTGCAAGGATCGAGAATTACCATCCACAGAGATAAAGAAAGAAAACTTAAGTAAGATTTCAGACGTTCTCCTCAAGTACCGTCATTTACAGACTGAGCAAACAATGGGGAGTCTAGCTGCAAAACTAGCTAGAGAAGCGATTTTTGGAGAAGACGTAATGAAGAGGTGCACACCCAAAGGCTGGACTGACTTGCCAGCCCTTCCTCAAGCAGAGCTTGAACTCTTGAAGACAACTTTGTTTGAACTGTTTCCAAGATTTCGGACATGTCCTTGGGAATTTGAAAGGAAATGGATTCAAGCACGTGAATCTGTTGAACAATCTTGCAAGAGACTGAGAAAATATAGCTGCTTCAGAATCTTTTGAAGAACACATTACTTCCCACAAATCTTATTACTACTGCATAGTACTTTTCTGAGTGCTTTTGAGTTTTTTTATGATTCTGTATAACGCTTATTATGATTTTTCAGACTTCAGTATAATTGTTTTTGTGTTTTGCAAAAAATAATATTGTGACAAATCCAAGACTGATGTAATGGTACGTATACAGGCATACCTTCCGAATAAAGGACATTTTGGGGATGGCATGAATTCAGCAGATTTATCCTTTACAGAGGTATTCCTCTTCCAAAGGTTCAAAGTGTATTGGGGGAAATATTCTGGAATCATAAGTCTTGTCCTTTGTAGATAGGTTTATTATTCTGTGTCCTTATTAGGGAGAGTCCACTATGGGAGGTTCCACTGTATATTATGCAGTACATGTCATAATAGGGCCCGTGCACAGGATGGCCTATTGACATAAGTTCTACAACAACGAGATTCAGATTTTGCATATTATGTAAAATTGCTATAAACTATGTCACTATCACACACGACACGAGCATTCTAATCATAAAAAATGTACACAGACTGTCTTCTGGTTCCCAATAGGTTGCAATGTCCATGTAAACAACCTCTGAATAGTGGAAACCTTAAGTGTAACAAATGATTCTTCAGGTCCTAAAGTGTCTGTTATAGGAAAGTTCCACTGCTGCCCTAAAATGTTTCAAACTGCAACATACTAGTCTGGCGTTGCCGGCCCAATCTCGCTCAGTGATGTCAATCCCCGAAAATGGTCAAGCGAGATTCGCTCTGCCACGCCGGACTAGCAGCATACTACTTTCCAGGTAAAAAGTGTAAGCCTTACCAGAAAAGATTAATACATGATTAAGAGTTGGAGCTAAATCTGTATATACTGACATTTCATACCCCAACATTCAAATTGAACAAATTTGTGAGAGACAACCACCGTAATATTAATGTTGGCTATGCACAAATGTATCAAGAATCACCAGCCTAAGGTTAAATGAGGTTGTCGACCACTACAATCTGGTCTACCTTGAGGGAATGGAGTGCCGAATTAGAGGTTCTACCGCATGACAAGTGATGGATGAGAGGATTAGCTTACCTCAGCAATGAATGTTCTGGCATCAATCAGTTGGTCTGAGGAGTTGAATTCTTGTACTATTGGTGAACCCTTCTGAACACAGAATTGGAGATGTGTTGTATCACTGGATCTTGAAGATATTGAAGGTGGGGAGGATGTGGGTGAACTGTGCCTCTGTCTTAATTCAGACTCCTTATCTTCTCTGGCTCTGCGTCTTTCTTCTTTATCTGTTTCTACCTTTGCCAAGATTTCAGTTCTCAGTTTCTTGTCCTCTTCTTTGGCTCTTTGTCTTTCCTCCAACCAATTCTTCATAAATTCTTCCTCCTTCCTTCTCTTGGCAGCCACCCGATCCTTCTCAACAGACAAGTGGCTCATTTCTCTCTGGATGTCAGCCTAATTTAAAACAAATGTTACAAAATACGTAGCACAAAATGAACTCTAGTTGTGTATGTTAATATACGTGTGTGTGTGTGTGTGTGTGTGTGTGTGTTTGTGTGTGTGTGTGTGTGTGTGTGTGTGTGTGTGTGTGTGTGTGTGTGTGTGTGTGTGTGTGTGTGTGTGTGTGTGTGTGTGTGTGTGTGTGTGTGTGTGTGTGTGTGTGTGTGTGTGTGTGTGTGTGTGTGTGTGTGTGTGTGTGTGTGTGTGTGTGTGTGTGTGTGTGTGTGTGTGTGTGTGTGTGTGTGTGAAAACGCATGCCAGTAAATATATATACATCTAAGTGTACATGTGTCTTCCTGGTTCACTTGTCTCTCATGCGATACTACACAACACAAGTACTAAATAGTGGGTCACCTTTGTCTTGACAATGATGACAGACGACGGACACAGACCAAGTTCTGAGAGAGTCTCCTCATTACTGGTCTCTGGCAGAGGACGAGATGGGAATGTACTGCTCAGAGAGATGTGCTCAGGAGGAACTGAAAGTTTCTGAAGGGACAGCAGAACAGAAAGGTACAAAATAAAACCTTAAAGCTACAAGTACTGAACAATTGAAGTGTGTGCATAAGTACCAAACAAAGTACATACACACAGTGGAACCTCCGATAATGGACTCTTCAAATAAGGACAAAGTAGAATAAACCTCTCCATAAAGGACACAATTTATGGTCCCAGTATAGTTCCTACCATACATTTTGAACCTCCCAAAGAGGAAAACCTCTCTACAAAGAACAAATCAGCTGAATTTAAGTCGTCCCCAAAGTGTCCTGTGTTCAGAGGTTCCCTGTAGTCCACTGGGACACAACAATCTAGATCACATCACTGGGACACAACAATCTAGATCACATCACTGGGACACAACAATCTAGATCACATCACTGGGACACAACAATATAGATCACATCACTGGGACACAACAATCTAGATCACATATCTTCCAGTACAAGAAACTTGTTACCAGCAGTACCTGTTCATACATAAACAAAGATTACTACATATACAGAAAGACCTCACTTATCCGCACCTCAGACAGATATCCAGTTCCCTCACCTTCCGCAGTGGTTTTCACTGAAACAAATCTGCAATAATCCTACTGTACACTAAACTACTGCTCCCTCACTTATCCAGTTCCCTCACTTTATCCGCAAGTTCATTGAAAATGGATGTGTGCGGATAAGTGAGGTCTGACTGTACACACACACATACGTACATACGTATGTACACAAGGCAGCCAATTGTGAAGACCACCCAACCCCTGTAGCCCCTGTACATCACCTAAGACTTTATATACAAACATCCACCTGTCTACAGCAACCACCAGGCTGGGTCTGAATGGTGTCCTTTATGGAGAGGTCATGCTATTAGTCTAGCTGCTAGCCCCGTACTTTTCGGGAGGAAGAGTTCGGGGCTAGCGGCTAGACTATCATGCCATACACACAAGATTTAACTACTAGTGTGCGTACAGTGGAACCTGTCTATTGTGGTCACTGTGTAATGCAGCCACCTGTCTATACCAGCCACTAATTCTTCTCCTAATCAGCAGTAATGTATGGCATTCTACCTCATTATAGCAGCTACCTGTCTATAACAGCCAAAAAATTTCACCCCAGTGGTGACCGCAATAGACAGGTTCCACTGTATATCATGTCTACCATTTTACAGCACCAATGCCACTCTAAAGAGGACACCAGGATATGCGTCCTTCACAATCAGCCTAGGACTCGACTAGGCTCTACAACAACTACTAACGCGTGAGAAGAATAAACAGAGGAATCTCCGATAGTGGACGCTCCGAAATAAGGACAATCTCTCTACAAAGGACACAGCTTGAGGTCCCAACATATTTTCTCCCTGTAGCTCCAATACTTTTTGGACTTCACAATTAAGGACAACCTTCTTACAAAGGACAAAATGACTGTCCCAAAGTGTCCTTTATTCAGAGATTCCACTGTATAACAGTGGAACTTCTCTACAACGGACACTTTAGGAACTGAAGAATGGTTTGTTGTGTGGAGGTTTCCACTATTCAGAGGTTATCTGGTATGCATCAAAACTGATCTGGACCCACACAAGCAGTCTGCTATAGAGAGGTTTTCACTGTAGGGGAGTTTGTTATAACAGGTTCTCTGTATGCATAGACAAGAATGTAGGCCATAGTCACTGACCTCAGCAATGAATGTTCTGGCGTCAATCAGTTGGTCTGAAGAGTTGAATTCTTGTACTATTGGTGAACCCTTCTGAACACGGAATTGGAGACGTGTTGTACCACTGGACCTTGAAGACATTGAAGGTGGGGAGGATGTGGGTGAACTGTGCCTCTTCCTCAATTCAGATTCCTTATCTTCTCTGGCTCTGCGTCTTTCTTCTTTATCTTGCTCCAGCTTTGCCAATACTTCAGCTCTTGCTTTCTTGTCCTCTTCTTTGGCTTGTTGTCTCTCCTGCATCCAAGTCTCATTTGCCTTTTGCTCTCTGGCTCTTGCTGCATCTGACAACTCTTTACCTGCAGATCTTCGCTTCATCTCTCTGTTCTTCTCAGCCTGGAACTCCTCCTCTGCTCTTTGCTCTCTCTTCTGCTTCAACAGTTCTTCAGCCCTCTTCATTTTCTCTTCTTTATTGAGTACAGCAGCCTCAGACATACCTTGTGATGCAGTAGTACCATCGCAAGAAGATTCTTCTGGTCCAGAAACAATGCTGTCCGTGTTTGATTCATCTGGATGTAGTGACTCGGGTGTAGAAAGTAGCTTTTCGTGTTTCTGATAAAATGAGCATAATACGTACTAAACATAAACAAACAGACCATTCATTGATAGGTAGAGCTGTACAAAACTCAGTCATTGGACATCCAAACTACCAAATGTTGGAAATTTTAGTCTTTCGGATGTTCATAATATGGTTCAGACCAGACGACATCTTTTAAAATTTCCTTTCTGGTTTAAATTAGTCCATTCATTGGCTATCAAGTGCCCCACGAATGCTAGAACATGTTACAGCAAACTGAGTTTACTTGGACATACGCACATACATACGTATGCATGTCCTAGCATCATATGATATTCACCACTAGTCTACTCCGAAACATTTAATTAAGGTAAAATAAATATGTACATCAAATGATTACATGTGTGTGTGTGTGTGTGTGTGTGTGTGTGTGTGTGTGTGTGTGTATGTGTGTGTGTGTGTGTGTGTGTGTGTGTGTGTGTGTGTGTGTGCGTGTGTGTGTGTGTGTGTGTATGTGTGTGCACGCACACATGCAGGGTGTGTACAAATGTTGAGAACAAGTGCGTTGACAGACATATGTATGTATGTACAGTGAATATCTGACACACAACAAGTCACCTCAAATACTCTAGAAATCTTGGACACAAAGTCAGACACCGAAATGCTACCTCTAACAATTTGAAGTGGGAATCCGGTCTCAGTATTGATGAAGAAAACACTGGGCACCACAGCAACTGGATCTGTAGGGACACCTGTTAAGGCTACATTGAAGACCCGCACAGAGTATACTAGAGCTAGTGTGTGCAAAATGCATGCAGCAATTAGACAAAAAAAGTTCTGGGGGGACCAAATTTAGCAACCTATTTTGACCCCATGGGGCTAAACTCAGCTGCAGTTTTAGGCCATGGGATCAAACCATGAGGGGGGGGGGGGGGGCAAATTAGGCATAACAGACCACAGTAAGAGCACTTGCCAACACACTTCACATGATCCTAGTGACATGGTTGCTAATACAAGTGATGGTCCCTTCTCATAACATTCTTCTGTATAACACAATTTTGACATGAAAAATCCAATTACCACATTTCCAAGGAATAAACACCCATCCACACAACATCAACAAATGCACACTGCCCTAATATGCGTGGTTCTATACAAAACAAAACAAAACATAAAAGTTTATCAGAAACCCCTCATCCAAGTTATGCCCAATGTACAAAGATCTATAATTCTACAGCTTTGAATGATGAAGGCATGATATGTGCACGTACACACACACACACACACACACACACACACACACATGTATGCATGCACACACACACACACACACACACACACACACACACACACACACACACACACACACACACACACACACACACACACATGCGCACGTACACACACACACACACACACACACACACACACACACACACACCACACACACACACACACACACACACACACACACACACACACACACACACACACACACACACATACACACACACACACACACACACACACACACACACATACACTTGTACTTGTATTCCCAGTACCAAATCAGTCCAACGGGGCCAAACCAAATTCTCCGATGAAGGAACCCAGTCTGGCCATGCCAGACCAGCCACACTGGTTATGTGGACCCCAAACTTAGGGGTTAACCCATCAGGAAGTACCAAGACCAACAGTTCTGCTGACAACAGCCCCACCAATCCCAGTACCACCACGATGACCCCCTAAGTGCAAGGAGGGGATACTCATCTGTGGGCTTGCAAGACCCACGAGATGAGGAGAGGTACGTACACGGGGGTACAGCCCTGAGTGATGGCATTGATATATCCATTCTGGACTCTGAGCTGTATGATTCCCCACCTCCAGCTTGGTAGCTTTTAGATGATAGTATATGGCAGCACCAGTCATTTGGCTGGAATCACACACACACACACACACACACGCACACGCACACGCACACACACACACACACACACAATCACTACCACAGGTCAATAGGTGGTTAATATGAGGATACAGGTTTGAGAGAAGTTCTTGTAGTCCTGGCTAAAGAATAGATAATACGTACATACATATAATCATCCCACACAAGAAAAAACAGGAGTGAAAACACTACATATACATGTACGTATATATGCAAGTATGTGCGCATGTTACGTAGATGTGCAAAGTCATGCACATGTTCAGAAATATACACAATTAGATATGCGTATATGCACATTTACGTATCTATGTACATCTATACATATACACAAATGCACACATACACATGCATACATACGTACGTATATTTGTGTGTATACACATCTACATACAGTATGTACATATGCAGATACGAACACACACACATCGTACCTACTGTACACACACACACACACACACACACACACACACACACACACACACACACACACACACACACACAGTACCTCTCTTTCCTGACCACTATAGCCACATGAGGTTGTTTGGTGACCACTTGTGACACCTCATCAGAGTTCAGTACACCCTCAACTTCACCACTAGTACTCTCCTCATCTGTTGAAGACAAATACATACATACATACATACGTACATATACACGTGTATGTGTGCATACTGCAGCTTTAGTACAGTGCACATGTGAACATCATTATAGCATATACAGTGGAAACTCATTATAACGAATCACAGGGGACACTGAAATTTTCTTCATTATATCAGAAAATCACTATAACTAGTTACACTTTCATAGTAGAACATTAACTGGGTCACATGAGTTTAATTCACTATAATATCCAGAAATTCTCTGTAAGAGATTTCTTTATAACGAGTTTCCACTGTACACACATATTCATCACTTCCCTCTTTCTTAGTCTACCATGGCTGACTCCATCCTACATATCTACAATGCAACTCCTAGATTGGAGGAAGGGGTTGGCAATACCACACTACCTCTCCCTCGGTCAAGCTACTGACCCCTTACTTCTTCCACCTTCTTCCCTCAGTCAAACCGCGAGCCTTGTACTTCACCCCACCTTCTTTCCTCGCTACTAAGGATGGAGAAGTACAGGGCTAGAGGGCACACTATCTCTCCCTCTATGTTTGTGTGCATGAGAAAGCCTATTCGTCCGGACCAGAAGTTGCCAGCAAAATACGTACATACGAATGGTGCTGCAGCCAATTGAGTATGAAAGTTAGCACTAAAACAGTGGCTGGGTTTAGGGTAGCTAGGTGTTGCTAACCTTTTCCTCCACATAAACAACGTAAAATAAAAGCGGGAAAGAGTCAATTGCTAACACCAGAGTACGTTGGCGGAGTGTATGTCAACACTTCAACCTAGTTTCGTACCCAGACCAGATTCTCCCCTCTTTTTTCAATCAACTGATGTCATTCTTGATCGATTACATCAGTTGATTGAAAACGGAGGGGAAATTGGATGTGGGTATGAGTCTTGAGCAAGTATGGGGCTATGGGGTAGGCTTAGAGTGTACACGTGCACAAAATGGACTCTAGTCCATTTATGCTAGCTTACATCATCAAAATCTACACTATGACACAAGCCCCATTTTGAGCCACGTTTGATGGCCAATATTATTTGTACTTTGACCAGAAGTGTCCAGAACATCCATAGCAATGTGCATATTAAGTAATTACGTCAACAAGATTGAGGGCACTAAGGCAGTACTGAATTCTGCAGTTATATTTCAATGAAATTTGTGTGTTTGCTCCTCATTTCATGAGCAAAGAGTCTTGTAGAGCAGAAGAGTTCTTCAAGTCGCTAGTTGTGAAGAGTAAACTTGAAAAATAATTTGCAAAGACCTAAAAATTTTGCTGATAATAACAATTTCCAAGCGATTCCAGTTTCTAGGGTCGAATTTAGGCAGCCCATGAGTTCTTTTAAACTCCAATCCCTTGTCCTTTAACCAGTGTTCTCCCCAGAAACAATTTCAACCATGTTGAATAAGTACGTACATACATGCATGCGTACATCATCATAAACGTATACATACAATGAATGACAAATTGCTTGCAGCTTCAGTTTTGACCACTAGCATGCATATGATTTGTACTAAACGTAGATTTTCAATGTTTTTCCTACAAATAGTATTAAATTTTAGAAAAGAAGGCATGTTGGACCGACATGCCTTAAGATATCTGGGGAGAACACTGCTTTAACAATTCATCACCACCCACATGGGAAGTGAGCAGAAAGGAGTCTGGCTACGTGAGACTACACCCCACCATACATGTTAGTAGGAAGGAATCTGGCTACGTGAGACTACACCCCACCATACATGTTAGTAGGAAGGAGTCTGGCTACGTGAGACTACACCCCACCATACATGTTAGTAGGAAGGAGTCTGGCTACGTGAGACTACACCCCACCATACATGTTAGTCTCGTACCCAGCCCTATCTGAATGTAGTCTTGCATAGCCAGACCCACAAAGGCCGTCATGTAAAACGGAAGAAATGGGATTGGCTATGCCAGGCTAATCTGAATCAGGGTCTCAGAGCGTGTGACAGCAAACAGTCTCACATACTACCCAACAGACAGTGTGGTACCCATGTCTGTTTCAATAACAATGCCTGTGTCAGAAAGGCTGTGTGTAGCCTTGACTTCTGCTCTTCCAGCAGAAATCAAGGCCAAAGAGTCTGTGCGTGTTTGTTCAGCATCGCTGCTAATAGATATTATATTCATATTCTCACATTGCATGTGAAATTAAAATTCTATTTTGCTTGTTCTCGTGTGTATTTGGATCTTATCCTATTGTTGCCTTGCTGTTGTAGAGGTTGTTGTCACTGCTTTTTGGTATCGTTTCGTTGTTGCCATTGTAATTTTGGATATTCCCATTTTTGTCCTCATCTGTGTTGCTGTTGTTCATGTTGTATCTAATTTCTGATTACCTAGAGGTACTATTGTGGTATCAGGGTATCAGGGAATCTTTTTTAAACTGGGGAACCAATAGCTTGAAGCTACTGCAAAGGCACCCAGAAACAAAAGAAAAACAACATGTACACAAAAACAACAGTGCAAAAGGTTTAGTATAAATACATTAATTAAAATGAATATAAATAGAATAAATATAATATAGAATCTGATGTCCAATTAAAAGAAAGTGAAATGGTAATTGCAGTTCAATTCATGCAAATAAAATAGGTGATAAAGTCAATTTATTCATGCAGCATGCAATTTAAATAGAAGAAAATTTAAGTAGTTTTAAAAATGTCCCGACAGAGATCCGAAAATAAGTTAAGGTCCTTGGTTGTACGAACTTGTGGAGGCAGGGAACGCCAAAGAGATGCACCTGCGAAGCTAAATGCCTTCTGCCCAAGTATAGTTCTGACCAAAGGAAGATTAAGTTGGGAAGTGGAAGAAGATCGAGTTTTGTAATGAGAGGAGGCAGGAGAGAAGAGCTGCAATAGATAAGGTGGAGACTGGGAAGACAAGCATCGGAACATGCACTGGGCCATGTGAAGTTTTCTTCTTGAAGCGAGATTGGTCAGTTGAAGTTCTTGAAGAGCAGTAGAGGATGCAGAAAAACGACACCTACGAAGCACTATCTTACAGCCAAAGTTGAGTAACGATTCCAAGCGACGGGACTCTTCTTGTGTACAGCCTGACCACGCAATGTCACAATAGTCAAAGGAAGGAAGAATGTAGGATTTGAGATAAAGGAGAAGAAGTGATTGTGGAAGAAACCAAGAAAGTCTTCTGAGAAGATTAAGGCTACGAGAGACCTTTGTACAGACCATGTTTACGTGATCACTCCAAGTTAGAGTATCGTTGATAAGAACACCTAGGTACTTGAAGACACGGACTTGCTCTACAACCATGCCATCTACGTGGAGTGTTAAGTTAGTGTCCATCTTCATACGGCTTGAATGAAGTAGCATACATTTCGTTTTAGATGTGTTTAGCTGAAGACCATTGTTTGCCATCCATAAGCTAGACAAGTTTAGACACAGTTGAAGGGAGGATTTTAGAGAAGCAAAATTGCTGCTGATGATGTAGATGGCAGTGTCATCAGCAAAGAGAACAATGGAGTCAGAAGGCAAGACACTGGGCAGATCATTGATAAAGGCAGAAAAGAGTGAAGGACCAAGCACAGAACCTTGTGGCACACCAGAAGTGGGAAATCCAAGAGAGGAGAAAGAATCACCGACTCGAGTAACCTGTGAACGATTCGAGAGATAAGATCGAAACCAAGAAGAGGCAGAAGGAGAAAGTGGTAGTCCTATGAACGAGTGGTTCCCCAGTACAAATAATTATACCTAGACCTGTAGGGTAAAGTGGGGTAACTTGGAACGCTGGGGTAACTTGGAACGCTGGGGTAACTTGGAATGCTGGGGTAATTTGGAACACTGGGGAAATTTGGAACACTGGGGTAATTTCAGGCCTGTAGCCGGGATGAGCATTGGGTGCGTTCATACCCCCCCTTTTGCTAGAATGGTACCTTAAAATTACTCTTGCACTGAACATACTCTCAATTATTTAGCCAGTAACTGTCAGGCACAGTAGTTACTGGAAATTCAGCATACTTGAAATTTTAAAGTGATTTACTCAGGAGTATCGATTCAATTGCTTTCTACAGTATTCAAACTGATGGCAAAAATGCACAAAGATTCAGAAGATTCGGAGCAAGATCATGACATGTAAAATTCCGTCATCCATATGTTGTTGTGTATTAGGCCTATTGGCCATCAGGCATTGTAAAGCACCCCCCCCCCCCCCCCATGGCCAGCCTTAGACAAAAAACCTGCTGACGGGCCTCAATTTAGGATAGGGCCTTTACTTCTGCTGTGGTCAGGCTGTCCAGCCATACTTGCTACTACTGAACACCCAATTCATGGAGACAACACTGACAAGAAATAATGTGTGCACTTTGAGGTTGACCCACCATCCCAAATTACCCTAGTCCCGCGTAGCCAGACCCATGCTCGCCGTGACTGACGTCCCCGAAAAGGGCCGAGCGAGATTGGGTCTGAGCTACGCCGGACTAGAATTACCCCGTTTTATCCCGCCTGTGTACATGTGACCTATTTCCTGTTGGTACATAAACTCGTGCAAAACACTGCTATCCTCGTCCTCATAAAATCAGATAAACCCATTATATGATGTCAGCACCACAAAATTGGAAAACACAGAAATGCACACTCTGTAATTCAATTCGCACTTCCATTACCTCTCACAAAGGCGACGAGGACCCCCTTCAGCTGTTTACACTGCGCAATAGCGGTAGATACTTGTCCTTCGAACCACTCCATTCAAGCCTCTATACGCTACGATCGATAAACTTTTCCATTCTCGCTCAAGTTAGAACAAGTTGGAGTCAGAATAGGAATTTCAACGTCCACTTGCAAGTTGTATACATGTCCGCAGAAAGCCCTACATCAAGGTCACCTCAGAATTCAATTACCTCTATCTGCATGGTGACCTGAGAGCAATAATTGAGACCATATGCATGTCAGCATGGACTGCTACGTCTCTTGATGTACATGCCACTCCTGAACCACTGATTCATGGAGGACATCACACAGTCCGGCAAGAAATAACGCTGCAGCATGCTGCTTCTTGATGATATTCACTGCATATTATACTGCATGGTTGCGCTGATTTTGAGAAGGTGGTCTCTGGATCATCAGTAGACATGCGGCTAGGTGGTCCCTACAAGGAGGTGGTCTACGTACCTGCTAGGTGGTCCCTACGTACAAGGAGGTGGTCTACTAGTCTAGCTGTTAGCCCCTACTTTTACTAGTATGTCTTATATATATTAAGCATTTTTATGGGGCAATTTATAGGATGAATGTGGTCTGGGTACTCTAGAATATGCCTGCAGGGTTCAATGTAGAGAGACATGCACCCGGGTCGCCTGCCTTAAAGGGGTGCATGGTGTGCGTGAATGATGGTCTGTGTGTATGCATAGAAGCCGCGTGGACCCTATCATGCCGGGCACCATTGTTTCGACAGGTTGTTTACACTAGGGGTGATCTGCACGATCTGCAGTGGTGGTCTGTGCGTGCAGTAGCCTTGTGAGGCAAAGACCCTATTCTGCCACCACTTTGCAAATCTGACACCTGCTGTACAAGGAACAGCAACATCGCATACAGTGGAACCTCTTAAACATACTTTCTTAACGTGAATTTTCTCTTAAGATGAAATACGTTTCAAGTGCAAGGATATGGTAGAAGTCAGTAATCATTCAAGTGAAATTCCCTTAACATGTTTCATCTTAAGAGGGTTCCACTGTCTAACATAGAGGCGAGATAGGATGTGTGTGCAACATAGCAAGACGGCATATACAGGTCAGTAGTTTCAGTAGAGGTTCACTGTTCTTGCGAAGATAAACACCCTAGAAAAACCAGCAGATATATGGCTTACTTGACTCTCCAATGAAACATGCAAGGAAATTTGAATAATATGCGAAATTATATTGGGACAACTTTGGGGTGAATTAGCGAGGTTGGCAAATTTACAGGGTTGGAATTGTATCACAGTTGAGATTTCATTTCACCAAATCCTTGGTGGATAAGCGAGCTTGGTGGATTAACGGGGGTGAATTATCGTGGTGTAACGTTAACCACATACGTACACTTGCATGACAGACCGTTGAGCCACACATCATGGGTATCATTAGCATACAAAGTATAACAGGATAACAGGGCAATAATACACCCCACAGGTAACAACCATACACATGCACTTGTGTTAAATTCATTGCGGACAAAGCTACAAAGAGTACACGCATAATACGCAATCTAGGTAAATTAATCACAGTACCGTTATCAATTTTATAAATGAAATATTAAATCTCTAACATCACAACACCTATCTCACTATTCCGAAAGCCACCCATCTCTAAGTTAGTGCCGGAGTTCATCACGCACATTCTTGAAGAGAATCTTGGACCAATCTACCTTCGTCCTCGTGATGGGGAGCTGACGACGAAGGGCTTTGAATGTTGTCTGACTCATTGTCTTGTAGTTCTCATTGATGGCTGACTGATAGCTGTCCTCAGCTTTGCTCACAGCTTTGACAAAGTTCTTTGCTGTCCCATCTTCTCCTTCAATCTTCAGGTTCTCTGTCACTGTCTTTGAGCTGACAAGCTGAACATTACCATCTTCATAGTAGTGAACCTAAGTGCGCAGGGAGAAGGAGAGACATTGTAATACATACGTACACGTGAAGTACTGCTTGCATACAAACACACAGTAGAATGTACATACAGTGACAAAATTTCTTAATGTAAAATTTCTCTTAAGATGAAATACATATGTTTCAAGTCTAAGGGTAGAAATAAGTATCAATTTAAGTTCTGTTAAATGAAACTCCCCTAATATGAACAATTAAAGGTGGTCCCTTTAGTTTCGTCTTGAAAAGTTTCAACTGTATGTCATTTCAGTATATGCAAAATACAAAAAGGAGTAAAACACTCAATGACTTTTACAGTACACCTAGTGCATTCAGTCAGCCTCTGAAGCTGTGGTAAACAGCAGCTACGTCTGCAATAAGTCTCTGTGTGCAGCAGCCACCTGTCTGTAGAGGCAGCCGGATAGGGCAGCCACCTGTCTATAGCGGTAACTCTATATTGCAGCCACCTGTCTATAGAGGTAACTGTATAAGGCAGCCACCTGTCTACAACAACCACCAAATTTGGTTACAGGGGTGGCCTGTTCACAAAGGTTCTACAGTCATACCAGTGACAAATGCAACTGTGACTAAATATACGTAGTAACACAAATCACACACACAATGTGCTAAAAATAGCACCACTGTAACAAACAACAGAGAACTTAATACACTTCAGCTCTGCAGCCGACCAAAGAATACAGCCACAGGCACGTACATACACACGTCTGGTGAAGTTCACCAAGTTAACAGATTGACACTATCAACTGCAATAGCTATTTAACATACGTACATACATATGAATGTACGTAATTATGTGTACACACACACACACACACACACACACACACACATACACACACACACGTGCACACACACACACACACACACACACACACACACACACACACACACACACACACACACACACATACACACACACACACACACACACATACACACACACACACACACACACATACACACACACACACACACACATTCACACATACACACACACACACACACACACACACACACACACACACACACACACACACACACACACACACCAGATACATACAGAAATTCAAACACTGTGAAACAAGATGTCTTGCTTGACAAGGAAACACTGGAATCTGTACTCACACCATCAACTGAACCTGTGACACCACAGACACACGTATACACGTAATGATATACATACATGTATGAATCAGCCATTTTGCTGTATTATGTACAAATTCAGGCATTAAAACAGTCCTTCACGCTTCACAAGAATACCACACAGCTAGAAACTTATCTGGAGATATGTAAGATTTTGTTGACAGGCTTTCTACATACGTACATATGTGGCATTTGTGATTAACGTATATATTGACAATTGACATCCTAGCATTGCAACACCCAGACCATCTTAACGATTTCATACACAAATATTTTGCGGTCGGGAACTGAAAAAAAACACCAAAATTAAATTCCTCAAAATTTCTAGTAGTGTGTGTCCGGGATCAGACAGCAGTGGTGTCCTAGTGATTGCACCATACACACCTATGTAGGCTACATAACTGTCTCCAACAGTCAGACCTAGGGGCTGAACATTACTAAAGCAGCCATCTGTCTACAGCAGCTATACACAATACATAGGAAATTAGCACTGCCTAGAATTTTCAAAATGGTTTAAATGTTACTTCAATCCAGTCACTATTACCATAAACACTCCATACTACGTAGGTACGTAACCCAGTTAATGTGAAATAGCATAACAAACATCTGCGCATGCAACATAACAACAGTACTAGACATGCGCAGTCTTCTTGGCAATCGCTAGCCAAAATGAGTTTAATTCACTGAGTGCTTCAGCAGCAGGGGGGTGCTGGTGGCTCAGTAGGTTAGCACTTGAAGTTAAGCAGAGAGCAGATCGAACGCACCATCCCACCTGTGTGCCATGCATTTGGCGTTTTTTTCCCTGCACCCCCCTGCCACCAGCTTGGGAATGGAAGAGAACATGACCTACTGCAGCCACCGAACAAATTCTAATTCAATTGATTTAATGTGATTGTGTGTGTGAGCGAGTGTGTGGGATACTGGGGGCCTTAATAGTAGCCTCTGGCTAATGGCTCACCCAGTTTAAATAAGAAAATATTATTATATACATTATAGCAGCCCACTGCTACCTCAGTGGGATTCCACTGAGGAAAATAGCAGAAGGCTGCAGAAACGTTTGGTGTAACAAACTCAGTTTGTGTTGACTGCAATGGTACCTTGCCATTCGAGTCTTTTCTCAGTCATGTACACACATACGTACATACATACATACATATACACATGTTCTGAGGCAGTATCCAACATTACAAAAAGCATGAACAAGATACAACACAAATGTGAAGCACCAGGCTCTCAGTCCCAAGGGAAATCTGTACCCGAAAATTCCCTTAAAATTCTTGACAAGCCCAAACATGTTCCTTAATTAAAACTCTCAGCACTTCCAAGAATACAACGAAGCTTAGTAGGGCTCCTTCCCAAGTATTTCCTACAAGAAACCCAACTCAACATACCTCTCAAAACAGATGCAACTGAGGAATGCAGGCTCGTGAGAGACTAAAAATCTGGTAAACATACATGGGCATGCGCGCACACACACACACACACACACACACACACACACACACACACACACACACACATACACATACACACACACACGCACACGCACACACACATGGCGAGCAATACGATCATTCATTGCACACACATAAATATGTATAAACATATGTACTCAAAAATTCATCACCCTTACGTTTTCTTTGTCTGGCCATATTCGGTTCATTTCTATTCTAACAATGACAAATTCCACCCAATTACAGTACCATCATGTGACTCTAATTTTCATCTGATAAAGAAGTGTTGCAATTTTTCCCACAAGATTCTGGGATTTCGCTTGCAATGATTCAACACCACAGGTTACTGTGTTGCTACGGACACAGGCCCTACTACGAATACTTAGGATGCTTTCTCTGTCAAGAAGGAGTCACACACCACCTGTGTCCATTTGGCTCTCGCTGCTGACTTCCAGCAAACCCCCAGTAGTGCAAGCGAGGGTCAAAATGCAGTATCTACCTACCAACTGATCACTAAAAGCAGGAATTTTGCAAGACTTACGAGCACTCCTCAGTTTTGTCATATACACATTCTAATGTTTTACCTAAAATTTCAAAATTATACATACACATCTGGGGAAGCCACTGTGCTCAATCCTGCTCTATTGTAACTGGATAAGACAAAGTTGAAGGTAAAGTAGGGGTGACAAATGTTTAGAAAAAATTCTGTTCTTCAACACACACACACACAACACACATTCTTATGCGTACGTACGCACATACGTATGTGTACATGTGCATCATATGCCATAACAGGTGCAAATATGTACACGCTATTGGTCAAGTTAACACATACGTACATGTATGTATGTACGTATGTACATGTATGAACACACATGCATGCACACACCCACACCCACACACCCTACACACAGACGCACCCACACACCCACACACCCACCCACACACACACACACACACACACACATACACGTACCCACACACCCACACACACCCACACACCCACACACATGCACACACACACACACACACATGCACACACACACACACACACACACACACACACACACACACACACACACACACACACACACACACACACAATTATAATAAAATGACCATTCTCATCCTCACATATTTCCCACATGGAGTCACACAAGATGCCCCCTTCACATCAGCAGTACACAGTGCATATTAGCACACAGTGAAGGCATATCTACCCACACAGTACAGCACATCAGAGCCCAGCTCAATGACATCATGTGTTATACAAGCATGACAGGGCCAGAGGGCACACATATGGAGAATGGTGTCACATTGCACAATACCCACATACCCAGTGCTGTCCTCAACACAAGACACCTCTTCTCATGTACGTATGAATACAAATACTGTAAGTTGCTTGGATTACAGTAATCAGAATACAGAATGACCTAATGTACACATTTGTGGGCTGACATTACAGCCCACAGGATCAAGTGGTTTGGAGCCTGAGAGACCCCAGACAGACAGAGTGGGGGAATTAAATTCTAAAATAACAAATGACATAATCGAAAGCAGAAGTCTAGTGACAAATTCGCTGTACTTTCTTAAGTGTGTACAACGTATACAGTGGAACCCCTCTATTCCGGACACCTTGGGACCTGAAAGGGCTGTCCTGATTATCGAGGTGTCCTCATTTCAGCGGTTGGAGATGTACTGTGGCAAAGTATGGAGAATCATTTGGTTCCATTAGCATGTGTCCTTAATAGAGAGGCATCTGCAATTCCACCGTAACTACGTACGTACATCTGTGCTGTATGTCACGCCCCATGGTCCCCCTATCTGCGCATTTAGAATACTAAGTAAGTGTGCTGAAATGGCAGTCACCAATGGGTAAGTCTTTGTACTACAGTTCAAAGGAATATCAATGATACAGACACAGAACTGATTAAACACTCAAACCTAAAAGCTGATTTCTCACTTGTGTGTTGTCATAGTTCCAGTCTTAAAAGGACTCATTGTCAAACGTAACAGTTCAGACAGATCACACAGAACACTGCACCACCTCCCAACATACGTAACAAGTTACCGCAAGACTCAAACGAATGGTTGTACAGGAGAAAACGACAGGGCCCACTGAGCAGGCTCAGTTCAGTGCTCACTGTATACCAAAGACAACCCATCAACATATGCATCAGCGTATCGATTCCGTCATCTTTATCACATGTTGTGTGACCATGCTTGAAAACATTGATTTGTAGCTCGATTTAGACTAGGCTAATTAGGACTCCACGGTATGGGAACAGCTTCAACGCCCAAGAAGGACTCTAAGAGAGGTCATAAGACAGAGGTGCAGGATTACAGCCAGGATAGTCTTACTGATTTCCAAAGTGAGAATTTGGAAAATCAAATCTTAAATTGTTCTTCCTTTCAACACATTTGATTTCCAACATGGTCTTGACTTCTTTCCAATAACTGTTTTAAACGATGACTCAAAAGAGATTAAAGAATTTGATGATATTGCCTTGTGAACATGCAATATCATTAAAATGGTTAATCTCTCTTGATTCATTACTGAATTACCTAAGAAGCAAGTGAATTCTTTAGCTAAAGCTCACATAGAGAACAGCTGCAGGTTGTTGGCAAATTTTGAGGTAACCTATAAATTTATTATTATATTACATGCATACTGTAAGTATACTCTATACACCGCTTCATGTGACATATGGAGAATACTTACAGTATGCGCGCAATGAAATATTTGTAGACGGTAGCCTGACCACCTTTGAAGATGTAATATTAGTAGACTGTAGCCTGACCACCTTTGAAGAGCCGGTGTCACATCTGGTGTGTACGTACATTTAACTCTAATTCACTGAAATTGATACATCCCCTCTTGAATTAGTATAAGTACATTATCTGTGTACACGCACAAGTGCATGTTGATATGTAGATATGATAATGCACAGATGTGCGTACATACCTTGTTTAAACACACACACACACACACACACACACACACACACACACACACACACACACACACACACACACTCACGCTAATCTGCAGATACAAACAGCCCACTGTTGACAATGACCTCAAACCAGTGGTAGTGCACCCATATATGGGCTATGAGGTCACAAAGCTTCAGATGCCACAACACTCCCAGTACAGATGACACACACAATCTGCTGCTCACTGAACATGTGTGCAGGTATAGTCAAAAATCAACCAAATATAGCCATAGGGGGACTTTCAGCCAAATCAGCAACAGTGAAATTTAGATTTTATCTTAGGTAAAATCAGAAATCAGAGACATACCTACAGAGAATGCTGATTCATCACACACTGATCTACTGAAACCCTTGTTGGTCCAGTAACGCAGGGAATTACCGTTAATCCACTCAATTTATGAAAAAATTGAGTGGATAAATGAGTTTGGCAGATTATCCAAATCCATGCACAGCCTTTTCAATCACGTAATGCAAGAATTATAAAGGATAAAAAGATTTGGCAGACTAATAAGAATTCACTATATTCTGCGATTTATGTACATACGTATGTACGTACCTTCATATAAATCTGTACACCACCCAGATACATACGTGTATGTACGGTAGGGGTCACAAAAAACTTTACATAATGTAATTACACTACGGAACAATACCCTTTTAATAACGACACAAATACGGACTAATTACGGATAAGACAATGAAACTACGGGTCAGCGTATTCCCTAACTAAGAAGCGAACTACAGATCAACTACGAATCGAAGTTCGGGCGTTTTAGTGACAAACAACAGCCGTTCGCCTTTACACACGACAAATTCTACCATACGCATAAACGGATGCTCAGAAGATCGAATTTCACTAATATTGAATTAAACTAGGATAGAATTACAGATTCAAAGGGCCCAAATAAAAATTCGTTAGTACAGCGAAATAGCGATCTACAATTCGTTATAACGAAAGAATTCTCCTTCAACATGATTCGTATTTACATTACAAAATTCTGTAAACACATTACGCAACGACGTAATAACATTACGAAATGTCAAGTTTTTTGTGACCCCTACCATATGTAAGTGTGTACATCCAACACCCAGATACGTACGTACATCCAACACCCAGATACGTACATACGTACGTACATCCAATACCAAGTTTACATAATATTATGTAAAGTTATTTCCAGAAACAACTGGTGCAGTACAAATCAAATGTGGCAGTGCTTCACTGCTAGTGAGTATGAAGAGATGTTGGATTGTGAAATCGCGGCATATTGGACTACTTACGTACTGGTCAAGTTTGGACACTAAGTTGCATAACACAGGAAGCAGCACAACATTGTGCAACACAGGAAGTACATAACATATCATTGCAAAACACAGGAAGAAACATTAGATTGTGCACCACAGGAAAGACTAAACAAGAAGATGACCAAATATAGAAGACACAGGAAGTGTAGTAGACAATGAGCTTTCCAATTTGAAATGATCCCAATTTTGTTTTCCCAAAATCTTCATCTGTTGCATTCCGTTGTTCAGCAACAGCTGATTCACAATACAATGAGTGAAAATTCTGTTATATCCTGCTTTGCAACAAACAAGAAATAGGCACTCTATTAATTACAGGAACATTACCATGGAAACACAGGCTGTACTAAGCCCCTCCCCCAACACACCCACCTTGCAAATACTCATTTGATTAACATGTACAATAGCTAGGAACCTTCAAGTGATTGTATTGTGTAAATGTAAGGCTTTCATTTCACAAACACACTCAACTTGCACATGACCTTAGCATACTAGAGCGATTAGGATGGCCATTTTACTGTCATTAAACACATACATATGTGTTAATTAATGTGCACACACACAGGGTTCTGCCCAGGTAATCATCCAGGGTGGTAATCAGGTCAATCAATTCACAGCTAACACAGTTTGAAGACCTACTTCTAATTAAGTGTACCTGCCAATCAAAATATCAGTGAATATATGGGACTAAACATGAGGCTAATAAAGTGTTGAAAAAAAACAGGTTTGGAGAAAAGACTTGATCAATGTGATTTCAAATCCTCTGGTCTCTGAGAAGTTAGAGGTGGCTGGCCATGAATTTGCTGGTTGGACCCGACCACCTCCGACCAGTGTAGGCAGAACCCAGCATACATGTACGTACGTATGCTCTCATGCACACACAGACCAAATGCACTAGTAGGCATATATGTGCATATGTATGTAGCTTGGAAAATTACAATGAAACTGCTATAATCCCAGCCTCTGCAAGTCGGCCACACTATCCAAACCGGCCATCCTGTCTAGTCCCAGAGGTTACCCTGTACAGTGAAATCTCTATCTGACACTCAATGAGACTTTAAAAAAGTGTTGGATTACGAGGTTGTCGGATTATGGAGTGACTATTAGCATACTTTACTATGGTGACTGCACCTCATAAGATGGTCAGATTAGAGAGAATGTCGGATTAGTGAGGTAACCGATTATAGAGGTTTCACTGTACCAGAATGGACCTGTCAATTACGGCCACCCTTCTAATGTGGCCACCTTCTCTTGGTCCCAAGGTGGTCAGATTACTGAGGTCTCACTGGATCCAAAATTACCACTGTAAGCACAATACATTAGACAGTATAACATTCTGACAGCTACATATGTAACTAGCTTCAGTCCTCATGAGTGGAATGAGGTTGAATGCATACAGGCACACACACCTGACTGCATATGTAGGCAACCACATGTGACCGCAAACACACACTACTCTCTTCATCCATATCCTCAGAACCAGACATACAGTACACACAACCGGTAACGAGCTACACACAACCGGTAACAAGCTACACACAACCGGTAACAAGCTACACACAACCGGTAACAAGCTACACAAACACATCCGGTAACACCCTGCTGTTGTGGCTATATATGGAAACACGCGTCAAGGTGACAGTTGGAAATCATTTGATGCTAGAAAGCAATCTGAGAATTTACGTACGTACATTTGATGAAAAGAGGACATGTGCGTGTGGTGCAAAGAGG
>CAUJGJ010000487.1:2037700-2040200 GCA_963170055.1 Halisarca cf. caerulea
CAAATACCTTCCTTCTTCAACAAGACCGTGCTTGCTGACTATTACTTGCTCTTCAGATCCGTCCAACTTGGCGGGAGTGAACTGGTCCATGTTGTACTCAGAAAAGGCTTGAGATGTACCATCTTTGAGAAGTTGGTCATTGGAAACAAGAACACGTACGTCGCTAAAAACCTCGTTAAATTCCCCAGGAGGGGCATTGGTAAGAAATTTCGATGCTATTTTGACCTTAGCGCCATCTGAAATATGGTCTCCCATGGCTGTGAGGACAATTTCTCGAACGAAACAATACAATACTTCAAACGGGCAGCCCTGTTGAAAGAGGCGGAGATTTGGTGGCGTGGACAATAAATTATACTCATACTATCGTGGTACTCGACCTAACAAAGTTTCTATAAAAGCATATTTATATGTAACATACATGATCATTGAAGACAAATCTTGCTATTCAAATGTTCACCAACGAACATTTCCTTTTATAGAAATGACGTGAAGAAAATGGCGTACTTACCTACTGATGATGTCATCGCAAAAGTACGTGTTAGAATAGTGTGTATTGGTGCAGTTGCATCCATGTAATCACAACGTATTGTAGTGTACGTACACTTGCATTGTATATATCTCTTTGGCCATGAATTCTGACGAATCCATCCATGTTTTCTGACCACAGAATGCAAAATCTGATTATTAAGGTCCATATTATATCTGCTAGAGTAGGTGCTAAATCACAGCATGGTACCTGCATGTTATCCAATGGCAACTTGGGAAACAAAATCCTTCTAATGTAATCATGCTAGCTACACGCTCCAGCACTGTCTGAATTGAGGTGGTTTTACATGATACCATATCGGATACTCGAACCCCACATAGACTTCATTCCATGCCCGTCCACCGGCTTAGAGTAGCCTATTACCGTGTCATTACAGTCACATGTCGTTTATCCAAAACTGAGTTATCTGAAAACCTCATTTATCCTATATTTTGCTGTGAATCCCCATCTCCAAGTTGTGTGCAATCTAACCCAATTCATCCGACTCCTGGTTTATCCAACACCTGGTTTATCCAACACCTGGTTTATCCAACTCCTAGTTTATCCAACAGCTGGTTTATCCAACTCCTGGTTTATCTGACACATTTTATGAGGAACAGATGTGGTCGGATGAAGGCCAGAGGGCCCACTGTATAATGAAATTCATGGTGAAAACTGTGGAGTGAAACCTCATAAGCCACCATAGTTGGCACTAGCAATTTTGTTGCAGATTAGTGAGGTTGGTGGCTCGAAGCTATTAGCATTTGATTTATTGTATTTGTGAATCCGTTTTGTTGAACTTTTGGTGGATTAGGACTCAGGTTTGGAAAAATATGGGGAAGGGGAATGGATTATTGAGGTTTCACTGAGTAAGCTTGTTTCCTGTGCTTTGGTCATACACTGGTCATTGTGTGGAAACTCTGAAATGGCCATCAGGGTAGGTCCAAGTATCATCGACCACAACAGTGGTTCATATGTAGGAATGAAGCAGAAGAAACATGGCTGCCCATACATTAGAACCAAGCACATTTCTCTAAAGACAGTAATAGCGAACACTGGATAATTTGAGTCAATGCCGTCTGCATAATTTTGAGTATATGAACTAAGGTGTTTGTCATATATCGTGATGATTGATACCACTACAAGTCTCCGCAACCCCTAAAACTGCTGTTTAAGCTCATGCGCAAAGTGTCAGGCATTGAATGTGTATAGTCCATACAATCAATACGACACAGTGGAAACCTCTATTCCGGACACCTTGGGAACAAAACAAACTGTGCATGTGTCCTGATTATTAAGGTGTCCTCATTTCAGGGGTCAAAGAATATGGTAGAGCACAGGGAATCATTTGGTTCTGGGCCAGTGGTACGTATGTGTCCTTAGTAGAGGGGTGCCTCCTATTCAGGAGTATAGATTGTAGGGATGTCATGCAGTGTAGTTGGTGTAATGCACTTGGTGGAGAGCACAGTGGGGTAGATTGTCAGCTGGAGAGTCACCTTATTAATGCTATTGTCATGCTTGGTCCATTGAGTGAATTTGTCTCCAGGGACACCCCTGTTTTTTCCCAAGGGTGGTCTTAGAGTGATTTAGTACGATTTGTCAAAAAGTGAGCACCCTTCAAGGCAGAGGAGTGTCCACATTAGTGAGGTTCTGTACAATAATGTACAGCAACCATGATGACTGGGATTTGTATCATATATATGGTCATGCGGGTATCATGTGGGTGTCGTACTGCATGGTGTCATGCGGGTGTCATGTGGGTGTCATGTGGGTGTCATACTGCATGGTGTCATGCGGGTGTCATGTGGGTGTCATGTGGGTGTCATACTGCATGGTGTCATGTGGGTGTCGTGGGTATCCTTCAGTGTGGTGTCATGTGGGTGTCATGTGGGTTGTCATGCTGTTGTCATACTTGCGTCATATGGGTGATATGATTGTCATACTGAAACCATGTGCCTCAGCTGTTAAGTCCTA
>CAUJGJ010000487.1:2045200-2052700 GCA_963170055.1 Halisarca cf. caerulea
AATGGTAGAAATTGCTGGAAGGATAAGCAAGTGTAGTGGCTGTTTGATGCGAAGGGGGTTCAAATGGCGAAAAGACATTTGTGTCCACAACTTCATTGGTAGGAGAACTGGCAGTGGAAATACTACCAGCTGTGCTTGGCAATGGCTGTGAATAGTATGATGTACATTGAGCAGATGTAAAAGACGCAGAGGAGGGCATCACTGATGAAACGTCGGATGTCGTTGGCATGTTGTACAGTGCACTTGATGAATCAGTGGTCTCCAGCCCTGGGGAGCTAATGGTTGAGACGCTACCAGTGGTTCTTTGTTCAGGCTGTGCCGTGGTATAGAAAGTATCACATGGGTTCGAAGCATAAGTCATAGGACAAGGAACAGTCAGTGAACACTCGGAGTTGACCTGGATTGTTTGATATGTAGAAACAGATGCTGGATTGTATCCTCCATAGAATGCTGAAGGTTGCTGACAACCTGGTGGGACACTCAAATATGGCATAGGTGGCGCACTGTTCCACACAGAGGGATGAGTGGTGGTGTATGGACTGTTGGAGAAGGTGTTCCAGTAAGGAGATAAACCCTCACGACTTGGACTAACGAATTGGGGAGGACGGGCCGGAGGGAGAGGAGATATCGATCTAGGCGACACGCTGAGTGGAGAATATGCTTGCTGTATTCCTGGGGAGGGGGACAGGGCGCCAGTAGTGGAGGGCTTTATGTCTTCCCAGTCTGGGAGATCTGTGTTTAGACATTTCCCTTTCTGGAACACGGAACCCGTCGGCTTGCCGACACACGTGAGTGGTTTCAGTTTTGGTCGGCAGTCGCTTGAATCCAGTACGTCGTAGAGGTATTCAGGATGGCAGCAGAAACGGTACACAAATTTCTCGCCGTAGACGCGCTGAATGAGCTTCCTCTCGTAGTAGTAGCGGAGAGAGCGGCTGAATTTGTCGAAGTTCATGTTCTTGTGGTTCTTCTGGTAGCCCCACCAAGCTGCGATGGTGTCTGGGTCCACAATTCTGAACTCCAAGCCCGATTCGTCGTCTGTGTACCTGATGATCTCCGTGTGACCTTCCTGAAGAACGGCGTATAGAAACTGCCACAGCTGCATTCCTCCTTTGCCTGTAATATGTTAAGAAACGATTTCTGTGAAATACGTTGATGCAGAAAGACTGCTACAAGTATTCTATACCATGTATGTACTGCACGATTCCAATAAAGACAACAATTACTCACGTTGAGGAAGTTTGATATCCTTTGGAAGAGATCCAGGAGCAGGGGCATACTTCTTGCCGAGGAAATTTCTCGGAGACACAGAAGCAGTCATTCCTTCTTCTGGAATGGAGGGATCGGAAACGGCGCTGCTGCAGTTGCTCTCGGGAGTAAGGGGCGGAGAGCGCTCTTGTCTGCAAACAGCTTGCGCCAACTGTGGAGTTTGGCTGGCGTACATCTTTTTGTCAGTGGAGGGTATCTCACAAACACCAGAGGTTGATTGACTAAGGGAGGTAACCTGTAGAGGAGCGGCAGGAGAATATACGTAACGATGTAGTTTGTGTGCGAACGAATTCACGATATACAGCAAGTTAGAATCGAAGCCTGACTTACGAGTTGCATAATGTCGTCTTCTGCTGTAGATAGGGGCATCGTAGTTTGTCGATGTTCCATTTACTAAAGAGTTTTAAAGCTTCGCTGGACTCGGCGGATTTTATAACGAGCCAGAATGAGTGGGAGGACGCCCCCGCTTTTGGGATCAGTACGTCCCGAATACGTGGGCGAAGGGCGTGTTTTGTGGCTTCTCGCCCACTCACGAAGCCATTGTTGCCATGACATAATTGAATTAGCCGGTCTTAGCCCACGCATACTGACCCTTCTCAGGCCTCGGCTTTGATAAGGCTCCCGGTTGCGTAGGCGTTTCAATTCCCAGTGGTATGTTGAGTATTATTGGCTTAGGCTCAAAGGAATTCATTACAATGCCTACAATGTTCAACGCCCACACCATTGGTATTGACCCGGTATTATTAATTCACATCAGGTTGTAAATGTCTGCCCCTGTGTGTACATGTGGTCCTGACCTAAGCTTTTCCTTGTTGTTGTAATTTCATCATGTAGCGATGGGTGCGTAGCTACTGCTTGCACTTGGACTCCAAAAAGAAGATTTCTTTGTTCCTTTACCAGTTCACTTCTTTATAGGACAGGGTGGAATCGGCCAACAATAGTGCAATAAATTGCAGCTGTAAATATGACACACCACAAGCTAGATCTTTGACACATGAATACATACTTTTGCCATAGTCTGTCGTAAACCCTATTCCACCAGAAAACCTAGCATCTAACATCTAACACCTTACATCTGACCAATGTAATGGACAAGTCCTAAGATCTTGCATCGTAAGGTAAATGTATATATTGCGACTGAGCATGAAACATGGTACAGTGAAACCTCTCTCATCCAACACTCAATGTGACTTTGAAAAGTGCCCATCTTGCCCTTTGTCCACCTAGCCCTGTGCCAGTTTCACAATTAACCTTGTTCCAAATGTTTTTGGAGGATCCTTTTTTGATAAAGCCATTTTGCACAGTCCTCTGCTAATCCTACACATGTGCGCGTACACACACACACACACACACACACACACACACACACACACCATAGATAATACATAAATACATATGTAACC
Source organism: Halisarca cf. caerulea (assembly GCA_963170055.1). Classification (NCBI taxonomy): domain Eukaryota; kingdom Metazoa; phylum Porifera; class Demospongiae; order Chondrillida; family Halisarcidae; genus Halisarca; species Halisarca cf. caerulea. The sequence goes on from CAUJGJ010000487.1 coordinate 2,047,870, forward strand.
ATACACACACACACACACACGCGTGCGCGCGTGCACGCACACCTGACACCTGTAACTTGCCAGAACAGCTATTTTACATGCAGCTTGGGTTTCTGGTCAAGGTTTTTTATGTAGAGGTCCTATAGTGCTTGACGAATACCTGTATATGTGGTTGGTTCATTGCAGGTTTTTTTTTGGGGGGGGGCAGGGGGGGCACTTTGCCCCCCCCCCCCCGAAAGTTGCTCTGACCCCCCTTCCCCCCTCCTCAGATGGATTATGTCCCCCTGAAAGTTGTTCTGCTTCTGATTCATTACCATAATTTACCGACTGCATTTTAAAGCATGGGTACATGGCTACCCCCCTGGCAATTTTTTCTAGAATAATCCCTGCATTGTATATGCTATATGTACTGTAGTTGCAATGATATCTTGCACAATGTAGTAAAACACTTGAGCTGCACATTCGGCATCCTGGTCATGAGGTACCTGATCAGGCCCCAGTTAGCCATACCCTTTGTTTAGTGAAGCATGCATGGTATGTCATATACGAGATCATCATATTTAAAAAAAATAATATTTATGATTTCATGTGCATGTCATTATCATTATGACAATACTACTTGTCATTATCATTGGTTATTTGTGGCATTATTGGTATTCCTACGGCAGGATCCATAGAAGGCTCTACGCAACTTAGTGTCAGTGATCCAGAAAGTGAATCCTCAGGCAATAGCACCTGTCTAAAGGACTGCCTGTGTGATAGAGAATCTCAGGCTGAATATTGTTAGGGAATAAATACAGTTGTCTTTCCATGGGAATTCGAGCCAAAATGATTTCATGCATTTGATTATGAGAAGCAAACATTTTAAGACGCCAAACCATAATATTCCAGACTTTACAGGAAGTGCGTCATTCCACAAGCGTCATAGTGTTAACCGCATCAAAATGGCCGCCACGGTTCGCCGTTACCATAGGCATAGATATTCTATACTACGTAACGGAGTATAGAGTATCTATGCCGTTACTCAAGGAGTCAAGTGGGGTGCAAGGCTATCAAAGAGTACATATAATTGCTGAAGGGACAATTTCAAAAGGTTGAAAATGGTATATAATTGATACTTATTTGTAAACGAGGTTGTACAAAGTCACTACGTAACACCCTAATTGATTTCTTAAAAATACATTTTTAGCGGGTATTTCCTGTTCGCCTTGCTGACAATTGATTTTCAAACCGCACGAATCTAAACCCTTTGATGATGTCAAAAATGAGCGTACACCACCAAAAGTCGTGGGCTGACACAGCGGAAGATCCTTTGTCCACAAACACGCATAGTACAACTGAAAACTTAGGCAAATTCGTAAGTGGGCATGGCCAGTTAGCATGGCATACTGTGATGACAGAGGTCTATAAGTCCCTTGTTTATAATATTAGGACCAGCATTGTGCTTATTATTTATGTGTCATGTGGACATGCACTGCGTTGTACATTCAGGACCCGGCTAGGATTACACACACACACACACACACACACACACACACACACACACACACACACACACACACACACACACACACACACACTGTCTGATGTGTGTGTGTGTGTGCGTGCGCATGCGTGCGTGTGTGCATTGGTGCATACATGTGTGTATTCATAAGAAGTAAGTCTAGATCTGTGATTATCATAATGTCCAGGTAAAGTTGACTCCCTCTTTATCCTTCCTGCTCGCAGGAATTTATCTTCCTCCTGGCACAGTTTCAATTTTTTACTTAGTGTGAACACAGCTCAAGACAGTTGTTCTGTTGAGTGGCCACCTATAGCAAGGAGGGAACAATTCAATCTATGAAAAGTATGGTCTGGTCGATCATCTCTTTACTACATTGCTTGGGTTGTTCCACATTGAAGGTAAGCATGCCCCAAATTAAGTGTTTGCTCCTGTCCAGAGTCATGCATTCAACGAATTCAAACTGTAATTGGTGTGTACATGTATGGTATCTGTGTGGTAATAATATTGTATCTGTGAGTTTCAGTTTGACTCATATCAGTACACTTTCATTTTGCTCTACAGTTTGTTCCAGATTGGTATTACTAAAGCAATACAGTCAAGCTCTGCTAGTAAGTACTCATGGATAGTAGGTGCTCATATACGCAGCTCTGCCCCTACCTCATGCAATACCATTGAAAGCATCTTGGATAGTATGTACCTCTGACAGTGAGTACCTATTTTGCCTTCCCCTGAGGGTATTTACTACCCAAGTTCTACTCTATTCATCGTAATTAAATTTAACAAAAAGGAATGATGAAAAATGGCCACCTTCTCTCACACCATGTTAAAGGGGCTTATAACACTGTTCAAAGTCGGAATGAACCCTACCTGGCTTAATATATCCTTTGGAATCAGCTATAGTCACAGTACACTGGAGTTCCATTCACCATTCACACCATCATATACTGCGGATTCACCATGTAACATAATATGTGTTTTCAAAACTACAGAAGCTAGTGCTCTGTTTATGCTCTGGTTTGCACAAACAGATGCATTTAGTTGGAGTATACAACGCAACTCAGCTTACGTTAACATGTTTCATACGGACTACATGCATCCCTCCTCACTCATCATATGCACCCATCATTGCATGAATCCCTAGCTGTGATGAGTATATATATTCACAATCAACTGAATGTACATTACATAGGGCTAACCATCCTGTTCGACCCGTGCTATATAGGAATTGAACTATTTTCCTCCTTTTAATCACACCTTGTGTGCAAATGCAATAACCAAACAAAGGGGATAATGTAGCCAGTCAGACAATGAATACATTAATTATTACTGTTAAATTGTAATTGTGTATAGCACCCCTCGACACCCACATGGGGCCAGCCTTTACACTGCAACCCTGTTACCTAATTCATCATACTTTAGGGTTGGGGTTGCATGGGGTTAGGGCTGAGGTTGGTGTTGATAACACAATGCCAGTAGGTGTATGACCATTTACATGAAGGTTAGGCCTCTAGCTCACAGTCTTGGAGCTCATCACTGTCCCAGCATTGCCCAGCTACATAAATATTCTGGGTATTACTCTTGTAATGGAGCTTATCCATATCACAACATACATACACACAAGACTTGTGTGTGTGTGTGTGTGTGTTGTGTGTGTGTGTGTGTGTGTGTGTGTGTGTGTGTGTGTGTGTGTGTGTGTATGTGTGTGTGTGTGTGTACGTGTATGTGTGTGTGTGTATGTGTGTGTGTGTGTATGTGTGTGTGTGTGTATGTGTGTGTGTGTGTATGTGTGTGTGTGTGTGTGTGTGTGTGTGTGTGTGTACGTGTATGTGTGTGTGTGTGTGTGTGTGTGTGTGTGTGTGTGTGTGTGTATGTGTGTGTGTGTGTGTGTGTGTGTGTGTGTGTGTGTGTGTGTGTACGTGTATGTGTGTGTGTGTGTGTGTGTGTGTGTGTGTGTGTGTGTGTGTGTACATTTGTGTGTGTGTATACACGTGCATGCATGTACATATGTGCTTGTGTTTGTGTGTGTGTGTATGTGTGTGTGTGTGTGTGTGTGTGTGTGTACACACATGCATGCATGTGCTTGTGTTTGTGGTTAGGTGTGTGCCTGAATACATGTACGTAAGTGTAATGTCATGCAGGCCTTATCCCCAGCTCTCATGCTCACGAGTATATGCACGTGTGTACATACACATACACATACAGTAAAACCTCTAATTAAGAACGCCTCCGCAATGCAGAAACCTCCTTATAAACAGGACAACACTGCTCTGTCCCATTTGAAGTTCCTCACATTGACATATGTACATTTGAACCCTCCGAAATAAGGACACCTCCATAACCAGGACATCTTACTGTGATCCCAGTGGTGTCCATATTATAAAGGTTTCACTGTGTACCCATGTACACAGCATCCCATGGTAGGATTATACCGGTAAGCAAAATCATATAGGCATGTATGTACAGTGTGTCCACAAGAGGCTGATTGAAAGAGGGGGAAAAAAGTATTTTGTGATCGCATTTTTAGCTCCTCTGACATAATTCACATTATGATGATGTAGTGAGTACTAATTACAGAAGAATTAATAGACCCTATAATATGATAATGATGTTATATATGTGCATTCAGAAACGAATCTTCCTGCAATGACATAGCATTAACCCAATTATGTGGATTCTATCACTTCTGATGTGTGCATGAGGTTCCCAATTGTAAGGAAACTATGCAAATGTTCTGTATATAACGTAAAAATGCATTACAACAACACAACTGCATGCATGTGCTAAAGTTCAAAAATAATATCCTAATACACACATTGTTATATCTGCACCCACTGACTTCACTCCTTTTGTAGTTACCCAATGGACTTATGTCATACACTATCCCCTAAAGTGGTAAAAATACACATTATAATATATGCAGAATATATAAAGTAACACATAAACAAAACTAAAAATGAAAGTACTATAAACTAAGTACCTTCTGAACTGAATTATCTGCTATATTAAATTGGAAATACAAACTATAACCTGAAGTTTCTGCTGTAGCTTACCTATTAACTCAAAGTACCTTCCAAATTGAATAACATTTTTCAGCTATAAGTTGAAGTAGTCACCAAACAGAATTGGCGGCTGAATACTTGTGTTGTCGGTGAGCACTTGTGTTGTGGGGGATTTTTAGGCTATTTTTGCAGATCAAGTGATCAGGAACAGTTTGGCTAGCTAGTACATTTAAAGTGTGCATTTATGACAGCCGTTTTCATGCAATGAGGGTTTTCATTCTGTACAATGTAGATGTGTGTTTGTATCATGTCTTGTGCATTCATGTGTGCATGTGTGTGTGTGTGTGTG
>CAUJGJ010000487.1:2055200-2057700 GCA_963170055.1 Halisarca cf. caerulea
GAACCAAATGATTACATCTTCAACCTCTGAACTGAGGACACCTTAAGAATCAGGAGTGTCTTTTCCCATCCCTAGGTGTCCGGAATAGAGGGGTCCACTTCAACTGTACTAGCTAGTGGGAGTAAACCCCTTCAAAGCACACGTGAGAATGTATAATGGCTGAAATTACACATTTCACCCGTAAGCTTCAATTCAAGTGACAGATCCTAACATCCCAAACCTAACAGTGGGGTCAGGATGTTATGAAACTCATTGACTGTTATTCACATCACCCATCACTTCCAACATCTATAGACAATCTTTTACAGTTTGTGGAATCCCTCTACTATGGACACCTTACATGGGACTACAAAGAGCTGTCCTGATTTTTAAAGTATTTCAAGGGTTGAGTACATACTATGTATATAGCACGGCATATGAAGTGAAGGATTTGGTTCCAGTGGCATATGTGGCCACAATAGATGGGCTGTCTGCAACTCGGGGGTCTGGATTAGAGAGGCTCAACTGATCAGAACTCATATAGTAAACACCACAGCAAATCAACGGACTGAGTCATTATGCACATATATAGCTATCTACGTTATGGCCATGCTCTTGCACCAGTGGCAGCGCAGGCATAATGTGCTGATCATCATTGGTGAGGGGACAGAACCTGCTGTGTATTATCATGTGTACCGCTTTCCTCATGCACTTTTGTGTCATTTCCTTTACTTTGTGTCCATGATGGTGAGCCTGCATTCCACTGTTGGCTTCTTTATTCTTTGGACATATTTGGGGTTAGATTTGACACGTACAAAATTTATGAGGTTTCTATGTACAAATATCAAGTACATATCAGTTGTGTCACCTCCTGTTTCACTGTGTGTCTCCATAATATTATTGTGTGTGTGTGTGTTGTGTGTGTGTGTGTGTTGTGTGTGTGTGTGTGTGTGTGTGTGTGTGTGTGTGTGTGCGTGCGTGTGTGTGTGTGTGTGCATGTGTGTGTGTGCAGAGCTCGAAAAAAACAGTCAGACATTGGACATTTTCCAATCATCTTCTGTGAATGTCCAAATTTGTCCTGACATTGTGTCTGCTCAAAGGAAGTGTTTATGGCTATAGGAGGCTGTCATTGTTCAGGTGATGGATTTGTGCTCTGTCACTTGGGGCAGTGGAAATGGCAGCGGGACGGCTATGATTAGGTAGTGGTACCACAGGAGAGAAACAGCTGTTTAGTAGCCCTACTGTTCAAAACAGCCTATCCTAAGTATATATGGACACTGGTGCTATGGAAGCAAGTTCTGCTAAACCTTATTATACTCACATTGAAACAATATTGTTTTGTGAATGGAAATGCCAAATTGATACTAAAAATCATTTAAAAATACTGGAATCTGCATATGTATGCTTGCTTACTACTGCATATATGATAGCATGGAGTAGCTAGCAAAATATGTGATTGCTAGTCAAAATTATCATGCCCGAGCAAATATATCTGAAGTTAGTCTGGACTTGATGTTCAGACAAACTCCAGAAAGTTATCGTGAGTACTGGTGTGTGTGTGTGTGTGTGTGTGTGTATGTGTGTGTGTGTGTGTGTGTGTGTGTGTGTGTGTGTGTGTGTGTGTGTGTGTGTGTGTGTGTGTACATGTGTGTGTGTGTGCGCGCGCGTGTGTGTGTGTGTGTGTGTGTGTGTGTGTGTGTGTGTGTGTGTGTGTGCCGTGTGTGTGTGTGTGTGTGTGCCGTGTGTGTGTGTGTGTGTGTGTGTGTGTGTGTGTGTGTACATGTGTGTGTGTGTGTGTGCGCGCGCGCGCGCGCGTGTGTGTGTGTGTGTGTGTGTGTGTGTGTGCCGTGTGTGTGTGTGTGTGTGTGTGTGCCGTGTGTGTGTGTGTGTGCCGTGTGTGTGTGTGTGTGTGTGTGTGTGTGTGTGTGTGTGTGTGTGTGTGTGTGTGTGTGTGTGTGTGTGTGTGTGTGTGTGTGTGTGTGTGCATTTGTGTGTATGTGTATGTCTTTATGTGTTTGTGTGCATGTGTGTGCTAGTGTGTGTGCTAGTGTGTGTGTGTGTGTGTACATGTGTGTGTGTGTGTGTGTGTGTGAGAGAGAGAGAGAGAAAATAGTCAAATTAAATTATCAACAAGGCTGACACTAATACACAAGTAATGAAAAGCAATGAGGACTGTTGATCAAAATACTGAATCTAATCTGAATCTAGTGCATGTGTGTGTGTGTGTGTGTGTGTGTGCACACGTGTGTGTGTGTGTGTGTGTGTGTGTGTGTGTGTGTGTGTGTTGTATGTACGTATGTGTACAGTGGGTCTTCATTGTTGTCACATGTCATTCATTCATATTTGTATGAGAATTTGGGACCATAACCTAATGTCCAGTTTATACAGGTGTCCAGATTTCCAAGTGTCCTGAATAGCAGGTTTCCCTACGTACACAAACGTAGGTATGTACGTATGTGCGTGGGTAAGTGCATACATCTGCATACAGCACATGGCTTTGTGAGGATACTTAATATACAGG
>CAUJGJ010000487.1:2062700-2092700 GCA_963170055.1 Halisarca cf. caerulea
TCCTCTAGGTGGGGGCTCCCCTAGGTGGGGGCTCCTCTAGGTTGGGGCTCCTCTAGGTGGGTGTTGCTCTAGGTGAGTGCTCCTCTAGGTGGGTGCTCCTCTAGGTGGGGGCTCCTCTAGGTGGGTGCTCCTCTAGGTGGGTGCTCCCCTAGGTGGGTGCTGCTCTAGGTGGGTGCTGCTCTAGGTGGGGCTCCTCTAGGTGGGTGCTCCCCTAGGTGGGGGCTCCCCTAGGTGGGGGCTCCTCTAGGTGGGTGCTCCTCTAGGTGGGTGCTCCCCTAGGTGGGTGCTGCTCTAGGTGGGTGCTCCTCTAGGTGGGTGCTCCCCTAGGTGGGTGCTGCTCTAGGTGGGTGCTGCTGTAGGTGAGTGCTCCATAATATTATATTGCACACATGTAGAGGAGTCCACTCAACCTTAACCCTAACTTTCTCAGATCAGATTTTTGGAAAAATCAAAATTGTCCAATGAACAAATGTGCATTTTGCCTTCTCACATTGTGTACCAGCTACCATGGGATTAGTATACCAGCTACCATGGGATTAGTATACCAGCTACCATGGGATTAGTATACCAGCTACCATGGGATTAGTATACCAGCTACCATGGGATTAGTACCGGCTACCATGGGATTAGTATACCGGCTACCATGGGATTAGTATACCAGCTACCATGGGATTAGTATACCGGCTACCATGGGCTTAGTATACCAGCTACCATGGGATTGGTATACCAGCTACCATGGGATTAGTACCGGCTACCATGGGATTAGTACCGGCTACCATGGGATTAGTATACCGGCTACCATGGGATTAGTACCGGCTACCATGGGATTAGTACCGGCTACCATGGGATTAGTATACCGGCTACCATGGGATTAGTATACCGGCTACCATGGGATTAGTATACCAGCTACCATGGGATTAGTATACCAGCTACCATGGGATTAGTATACCAGCTACCATGGGATTGGCATATCATGGTTAGGGTAGAAATGAAGGGCAGGAACAAAAACATCATGCAACTGCAAACGTTTGTGAGCATGCATGTACCTCTAAAGTTACCAACCTCAAAAGGATTTTGACAATACATGTACATAATATACTTCAAATGTTTATCTTTAGGATGGATTGTGATCATGCGGGGAATACCCTCCAGCCTCAAGAAGTGGCTCAAGAAGAGAACATTGATCCCTTTCTAATGCCAAGAAAAGACTTCCCTCTATTTATATGGTCACAAACCAGTTGGCTTAAATTGTATAATGCATGTGTTTGATTTACTAATTCTTCTCAACAACATGTATATGTTCAAACCCAATGGCTAACTTTCCCGGTTGGCTAACTGGACGCCAGTTGCAACCAGTTAATTGACTGGTTAGGCTCCATTCACTTAATTCGTTCACTCCGAAAAAGAACGAATTTCACACACTCCTAAGTCGTTGAGCTTCACAGGTCAACTGGGAAAGTTAGCCATCGGGTTATATAGAAGACATACAGTGAAATCTCTGAGAATGGATGCTCTGTACTATATACAAGGACAGCCTTGATCTCTATGAAGGGCACAGCTTGAGGTTCCAAAACTATTTTGACCCTATAGTTACAATGCACTTTGAACCTCTAAAGTCGACAATGTCCTTTCAAGGGTAATTGCACTAATTAAAGTGTCCTTTGTTCAAAGATTCCACCATACTCTATATGCGTGAGCTATATTTCTTCATGCTTGCAATCTCATAATTAATTAAGCGATATCCAGATATATTTGTCTTCCGTAGCCGAGGATCCTTGATGTCCTTGTACACAGTATAGGAATCATGTTATAGTCCATGAGAGACGAGACATAAACAATTGTATTGTGCCCATACATACACAGTGGAGCTTCTGATAGTACCCCCCCCCCCCCCCCCCCCCCCAATAAGGGACCCAGTACAACAAACCTTTCTACAGAGGACACGACTTACGGGCCCAGTATAATTCCTACACTACATTTTGAACCTTCCAAGGAGAAAAACCTCTCTATACGTAGCTACGAAGAACGAATCAGCTGAATTTATGTCGGGCCCCAAAGTGTCCGTTATTTGCAGGTTTCTACACACGCGTTTTCACGTAACCTACAAAAATGGCCGATTGTTGAAACTGCGTGTTTGAGTATCTACGTATGGTGTATAATCTCATGTTGTAAACAATTTTGTAGCTCCGCATGGTCAGTCATCAGATATTTAAAGTGTAAATTTCACTGCTGTATGTGTTTTATTTCCTTTCTTTTTATTTCTTCCGAACATTAGGGACAAGGCTCGAGTAAAAGTGCGGTGAGTTTGCACGCGTGATCAGACTGATGATGTTATTGGATAAGACATGTTTACAGATTCTCAAACGTTGAGTGTAGTCCTTTTGGCGGCACTGGTGCTCAACCAACGGTTTTCTTGTGTGCAGTATCCTTTAGATATGAGTTAGATATGAATATTATGGAAGAGAAGCCATAGTTAGATTTACACAGATTTCAGGTTGTATAATATAATTGTGCTCATGTATGAAGGTTCTCGGACACAGTATTTAAAAAAAACCCAGGGGTTTTCTGATAAATATTACAAGTTGAGTTTGAAATACTACCAAATAACATCCGATGCTGTGCGGACTTTCGGGTGTTCACTAAACTATGTGAAAATCAATTTTTAAATGAATAACTCATTGACAATATGATTTTGTACATATCATCAATCAGACACTATTTTCATACTCATGCACCAATAATCTTAAGTTATCTCATTACAGATTGAATTTATTCCATTCACTAATGACTAAATTTATAATTTTTGCTCATCTATTCATTCTATTATCATTTCATCATAATGCAAACCTTGAACTCTATTTGTTGAATCTTTGTACACCCCCTTTGTTGTTTTTGTTTTTGCCTTTTGTCCCTTTTCTTTTCTGGGTGCCACTTACAGTAGCCTCCGGCTAAGGGTTCCCCAGGTTAAATAAGAATACCCTATACCCTATATCCTAAATATAGTTTTAGCATAAACACTAGTGAGTTAATTCTGTTTTAGGTAGTCTATGAAGTGGGGTGAATTGGAACGCTAGGGTAATTCAGGACAGTGCCAACCTCATGCTACACACATTTCATTTCTTGTCAGTGTTGTCTCCATGAATTGGGAGTCAGCAGTAGCAAGTATGGCTAGGCTGAATTACCCCAGTGTTCCAAATTACCCCAGTGTTCCAAATGCCCTAGTGTTCCAATTACCCTGGTGTTCCAAATTGCCTCAGTGTTCCAAATTACCCCAGTGTTCCAAATTACCCCAGTGTTCCAATTACCCTGGTGTTCCAAATTACCCTGGTGTTCCAAATCACCCCACTTTGCCCTACATACAGTGCTACATAGCAGAAAGAAAGAGAAGGGGGCCCGGGTGTACAGTGAAACCTGTCTATAATGACCACTCAAGGGACCAAGTGATAGTGGTCTCTGTAGACAGGTGGTCTTTCTATGCGAGTGGTCTTCAAGACAAGTTTCACTGTTGTTGTGTTATCATGCACTTAAACCTACTCCTAAAGTATGGTTGATTAGGTTTCACTGTTTATGTACACACATCAAGGCTGGACCTGTCATGGCCATTTTGTTCTGATCCGTGCTTGTGGCCCTAGTGAGTGTTGATCAATACTAAACCCCAATCTCATTCCCGTATCCGCTCCGTTAGTGTCTGTTGTCCAGAGGGACTACATGTGGTATAGTACCCCATATATGGTGAATCCTCTGCAATCCAACGCCTTTATACTGTGACATTCACTCTTATCCGACCCTCTTATGAGGTACGTACATTTGCCATACTAGAGTATGCTACTGGTCACTCTGTGATCAGATAACCTCTTAATCTCACATTTTCCCAAGTCCCATTGAGTGTTAGATTCGAGTAGAACTTTGGGTTAACAGTGTTGAACTACACATTGAAAAAATGTAATTTTCCTCTCTGTGGTCTGTAGTCATCAATCACGGTGGTGAACCCCGCCCCCATACCAACCAACGTGTGTGAAGGAGACGTAGAAGACTCTGAGTCTCTCACGTTACAAGAGTTGAAGAAGGTATTGTGCTGACACACACGCACACACACACACACACATACACACACACATACGTACACATACGTACATACACACAGAGTGTATCTGTATATAATTTATGTGCTACATGCATACATATTTCATACATGTAAATTGGCGTCTATAGATGTATGTACATATGTACATAATTATGTACAAAATTTGTGTGTGCATGCATGTACAAGCTTCATATGGAAGTACAATTAATACAAGATTTGTGCTATGTGTATGTGTACAGATTTGTGAATGTGTGTAGAAGTTTTGTATGTGTGCGTATCTGTATGTAAAGATAGTCCGCAATGCAAGCTCAGTGTGTGGTAGTACTCCTCTGAGTGTCCACCTTTAGTGATAGGTCAGGTATGCGTATGTGGCCTTCTGATAGCGTCCTCCACTAAGAGGTCATTAGGTACACATGTAGCTTATACGTATGTTCACACAAAGCAAAACGTGACAGGGCTGCATTTGGAGGGGGGGCATGAGTGGGCATACCTTAACCCACCCATCCCTCAGCTGATCTTTTGCTCTCACCCCTCCCCCTGCACTCATCATTGCCCCCCCATGGACTTCCAACGTTTTGCTGCAGTTGGCCCCTCCTTCACTCACCAAACAAGTGAAACATCTCTTATCTGTCACAATCTGGACAAGTAATGTAGTGATGGATGGTGAGGTTGGCGGTGTATAGTGGTGGATGGTGAGGTTGGCGGTGTGTAGTGGTGAATGGTGAGGTTGGCGGTGTGTAGTGGTGAATGGTGAGGTTGGCGGTGTGTAGTGGTGGATGGTGAGGTTGGCGGTGTATAGTGGTGGATGGTGTGGTTGGCGGTGTATAGTGGTGGATGGTGTGGTTGGCGGTGTATAGTGGTGGATGGTGTGGTTGGCGGTGTGTAGTGGTGAATGGTGAGGTTGGCGGTGTATAGTGGTGGATGGTGAAGTTGGCAGTGTGTAGTGGTGGATGGTGAGGTTGGTAGTGTATAGCGGTGGATGGTGAGGTTGGCAGTGTATAGTGGTGGATGGTGAGGTTGGCGGTGTATAGTGGTGGATGGTGAGGCTGGCGGTGTGTAGTGGTGAATGGTGAGGTTGGCGGTGTATAGTGGTGGATGGTGAGGTTGGTAGTGTATAGTGGTGGATGGTGAGGTTGGTGGTGTATAGTGGTGGATGGTGAAGTTGGCAGTGTATAGTGGTGGATGGTGAGGTTGGTGGTGTATAGTGGTGGATGGTGAAGTTGGCAGTGTATAGTGGTGGATGGTGAGGTTGGTGGTGTATAGTGGTGGGTGGTGAGGTTGGCGGTGTATAGTGGTGGATGGTGAGGTTGGCGGTGTATAGTGGTGGATGGTGAGGTTGGCAGTGTATAGTGGTGGATGGTGAGGTTGGTGGTGTATAGTGGTGGATGGTGAGGTTGGCGGTGTATAGTGGTGGATGGTGAGGTTGGCGGTGTATAGTGGTGGATGGTGAGGTTGGCAGTGTATAGTGGTGGATGGTGAGGTTGGCAGTGTATAGTGGTGGATGGTGAGGTTGGCGGTGTATAGTGGTGGATGGTGAGGTTGGCAGTGTATAGTGGTGGATGGTGAGGTTGGCAGTGTATAGTGGTGGATGGTGAGGTTGGCGGTGTATAGTGGTGGATGGTGAGGTTGGCGGTGTATAGTGGTGGATGGTGTGGTTGGCGGTGTATAGTGGTGGATGGTGAGGTTGGTGGTGTATAGTGGTGGATGGTGAGGTTGGCGGTGTATAGTCGTGGATGGTGTGGTTGGCGGTGTATAGTGGTGGATGGTGAGGTTGGCGGTGTATAGTGGTGGATGGTGTGGTTGGCGGTGTATAGTGGTGGATGGTGAGGTTGGTGGTGTATAGTGGTGGATGGTGAGGTTGGCGGTGTATAGTGGTGGATGGTGTGGTTGGCGGTGTATAGTGGTGGATGGTGAGGTTGGTGGTGTATAGTGGTGGATGGTGAGGTTGGCGGTGTATAGTGGTGGATGGTGTGGTTGGCGGTGTATAGTGGTGGATGGTGAGGTTGGCAGTGTATAGTGGTGGATGGTGAGGTTGGCGGTGTATAGTGGTGGATGATGAGGCTGGCGGTGTGTAGTGGTGAATGGTGAGGTTGACGGTGTGTAGTGGTGGATGGTGAGGTTGGTAGTGTATAGTGGTGGATGGTGAGGTTGGTGGTGTATAGTGGTGGATGGTGAGGTTGGTGGTGTATAGTGGTGGATGGTGAAGTTGGCAGTGTATAGTGGTGGATGGTGAGGTTGGTGGTGTATAGTGGTGGGTGGTGAGGTTGGCGGTGTATAGTGGTGGATGGTGAGGTTGGCAGTGTATAGTGGTGGATGGTGAGGTTGGCGGTGTATAGTGGTGGATGGTGAGGCTGGCGGTGTGTAGTGGTGAATGGTGAGGTTGACGGTGTGTAGTGGTGGATGGTGAGGTTGGTAGTGTATAGTGGTGGATGGTGAGGTTGGTGGTGTATAGTGGTGGATGGTGAAGTTGGCAGTGTATAGTGGTGGATGGTGAGGTTGGTGGTGTATAGTGGTGGATGGTGAAGTTGGCAGTGTATAGTGGTGGATGGTGAGGTTGGTGGTGTATAGTGGTGGGTGGTGAGGTTGGCGGTGTATAGTGGTGGATGGTGAGGTTGGCGGTGTATAGTGGTGGATGGTGAGGTTGGCAGTGTATAGTGGTGGATGGTGAGGTTGGTGGTGTATAGTGGTGGATGGTGAGGTTGGTGGTGTATAGTGGTGGATGGTGAGGTTGGCGGTGTATAGTGGTGGATGGTGAGGTTGGCAGTGTATAGTGGTGGATGGTGAGGTTGGCAGTGTATAGTGATGGATGGTGAGGTTGGCGGTGTATAGTGGTGGATGGTGAGGTTGGCAGTGTATAGTGGTGGATGGTGAGGTTGGCAGTGTATAGTGGTGGATGGTGAGGTTGGCGGTGTATAGTGGTGGATGGTGAGGTTGGCGGTGTATAGTGGTGGATGGTGTGGTTGGCGGTGTATAGTGGTGGATGGTGAGGTTGGTGGTGTATAGTGGTGGATGGTGAGGTTGGCGGTGTATAGTCGTGGATGGTGTGGTTGGCGGTGTATAGTGGTGGATGGTGAGGTTGGCAGTGTATAGTGGTGGATGGTGAGGTTGGCGGTGTATAGTGGTGGATGGTGAGGTTGGCGGTGTATAGTGGTGGATGGTGTGGTTGGCGGTGTATAGTGGTGGATGGTGAGGTTGGTGGTGTATAGTGGTGGATGGTGAGGTTGGCGGTGTATAGTGGTGGATGGTGTGGTTGGCGGTGTATAGTGGTGGATGGTGTGGTTGGCGGTGTATAGTGGTGGATGGTGAGGTTGGCGGTGTAAAGGGGTTGTATTGCATTTGTGAATTCATTTCATCAAACTTTGGTTGATTAGTGGGTTTAGCAGATAAAGAGGGGGAATTATCGGGTTTTCATTGTATCATGTATTTCCCTTTCCTTAAAGAAATTTCTAAATGTAGCTCTCCTAGAAGGTTTCTGCCACAGGTGTACTACTTGGTACTGAGCAGAGCATAATGTACATATGTTTGTATGGTATGTGTGGATGTGTACGTACGTAAGTATAACCTGATGTATGTTATTACTGTTTTTATCAGTTTTGTGTGTACTTACTTTGCTGCAGTTTCTGCCCATTCTCCCATCATCAGTGAAAGACAGTGAAGTCCCTTTCTTAGAAATAAAAGGTAAGCAATAAAGGTTCTTAAGTTAATGCGTGTGTGGGAGATCCCAATATCGTTTAAAGTACTGTATTATACGTGCGTTTCATTGATGTATAGTTTTTATTGTTATTTTGATGTAACCATATAGCGAGAAACTTTGATGAGGATTTTAATTCATTAATTTGACTGACAAATTTGTGGAAGAATATCACATTTACAATTCACTAATACTATGATCATTGCAGAATCTATTTTTCGGCACTTCTCATAACACTCAGCCGCCATGTTTTTATTGTATAAAATGGCGACAGAGCAACAGTCTCAGTGCAATCATAGAACAAGAAGCCCTCTATAATCATATAGAATAAGAATTATCTAAATTGTTTATGTTCAAATTACCAAATTTAATTCTCACCAATGGCATCCAGAGATGCATTTGCCAAATTTAACATTCACCAAAGTTAGGATAGGATAGGATAGGAAATCTTATTTAGTCTAGGAAACCAATTGCCTGAGGCTACTACAAAAGCATCCAGAATGTTGCTACGAGGTTCCTTATGTTGGAATCTCATTGTAAAGAACACTCGTATTATGGTGAGCTCTGCATAGTGTAGTTCAGTGAAGCCTCTCTGCTCTGCCCACCATCTGGCCTGGTAGACTTATCAAACACTGCAGCCTCTCTGCTCTGCCCACCATCTGGCCTGGTAGACTTATCAAACACTGCAGCCTCTCTGCTCTGCCCACCATCTGGCCTGGTAGACTTATCAAACACTGCAGCCTCTCTGCTCTGCCCACCATCTGGCCTGGTAGACTTATCAAACACTGCAGCCTCTCTGCTCTGCCCACCATCTGGCCTGGTAGACTTATCAAACACAGCAGCCTCTCTGTTCTGCCCACCATCTGGCCTGGTAGACTTATCAAACACTTCATCTAGGATATCTATTATCTGACCCTGAGGTGGAGGTTATTGTGTTATTGGGTAACTTTTTGCACAGTGAAGCCTCTCTACTCTGGCCGTCCTGGAAGCAAGGGTAACTGACCAGAGTAGACAGGTCCATTCCAATATTCACATAAGTTTGGGACCAGGCAGCCTGGCCACTTCACTGTATACATCGTCGATGCTTTAAATTTGTATGTGTAAGTAGTGATGAAATTCATGTACCTCAGTTGGCTACTATCAGGTTCTTATTTAGGGTACATATATACGTACGTACGTACATACATATGTACATATGTGTGTACCATGTGTGTTTTTCCGTGCCCCCTGAGCTGTACTATAGGGAGATTCAACTATTGATTCTTAGTGTATAAACATGGTGAACTGGAAGTCTCCCTTGAACCTACATATGTACGGTATGTACCATACCACTACGTATATGTACGGTAGATATTGAGATCTTTCTGTGTTAAATTGTTCAACTCATATCTGATGACGTATTTGATTGTGCTGCCTTTTGTTGGGTATAGACTTGGTGAAATGGGGCAACCTCTTGCAGATTGCTACCATATACAAGGACCACCTCCGGAGATCCTCACATAAAGTATCTACAGAACAGGTGTGTGTGTGTGTGTGTGTGTGTGTGTGTGTGTGTGTGTGTGTGTGTGTGCGCGTGTGTGCATACGTGCGTGCATGTATGCGTGTGTGCATGCATGTACTCGAGTGTGTGTATGAACAAGTGGAGGGGACATTTGTGCTTGTGTGTGCAGTGCCTACACATATTGTTAGCTAGTGGTCATTGTGGATGTATGTATGTATGTACGTACGCATATATGTATGTATGTACATATCACACAAGGTGTACATACATACGTACATACGTACATACTGTACATACGTATGTGGAAGAGTTGCTGTTGAAAGTAAACTTGGTCATCTTAGTTTGTGTAGTTAGGTTAGTTTAATACGAGTTCCAAGTGAGCCCGTGTATACTGTAGTTGTAGGTGTAGGATGGTACCTGGTTGGCTGTGTCACATGTGGAATCCGTTGGTTTGCAAAAACTGTGGTAAATGCAGAGACAACGGGAGACCAAACTTTGCAACTCAGCTGAAGCTGTACGTTGCTTATACAGTGTTGGTAAGTTTTAGTAACTGTTGGTGACCATAAATACATAGTGTATATATATATATATATATATATATATATATATATATATATATATATATATATATATATATATATATATATATATATATAATGTGTGATCAAATATTGGTGGTTTTAAATTTGACATTATGTATATAGCTGCTGAATTACCAAAATCTGTATGTATGTATGTGTATTACCAAAGCTTTTTACATACTAGTATTTGGACACTGGTTGAACAAGAATTCATTGTAATTTTTCTTATCAGAAAATCCTTGCCAGTCGGCTGAAAGACATAGACTTGTTTGCTACTGGTGTAGTGCACAACTTTAACAGTCGATACGACAAGACAGAGAAACTAGCACAGCAGATCAAAGCTGGTAAGATTTTATGTATAATAATATTATGTGTGTGTGTGTATGTGTGTGTGCATGCGTGTGTGTGTGACTGTGTGTGCACATACACACGTGTACATGTTGTATGTACACATCATGTGTTGTATTTGCTGTTTTTTGTTGTAATTTCTTGAAGGCTAGCAGGCCTGTAGCCAGGTTGAATTATGGGGGGGTTCTTCTGGACCAAAGTGGAACTCTTTGCTACGTAAATGGCTGTTGTGGTTGATTGCATTTCGCTGGAAAGAATGAACGGTTGTATAACAATCTGTGATTGAAATATTCAGATGCTAGCTTTATTTCAGGGATTGATGGAGTAGATAAATCTAAAAAGTAATAGTTATAGTAAGTTCTCATGAAATAAGGCTAGTATGTCTCTTTTATTTTCAGTGTTGTTAGCCAGGTGGAACTGACTTCTAAGTGTGTGTGTGTGTGTGTGTGTGTGTGTGTGTGTGTGTGTGTGTGTGTGTGTGTGTGTGTGTGTGTGCTTCTGCACCCCCTGAACCCCCCTTGCCTACGGGCCTGGCTAGGCAATTAGGATAGCAAAATTGGCATTGGCCACAGCTTGCACTCTCAGCAATGGCCTGCATACAGCTATGCATGTATGTACTGTACGTATGCACATACAGTATAATTATGTTTCTTCACATTAATCAATCCCATTGAAAACAAGAACAAATGTTGCATGAAATTCAGTTCAAAGTGTAGTTTTTGTATTTCATTGTGGAAATATCTGCTGACCCTACTAAGATGCCACTGGATAGCATCTCCCAACTGTGTCAGATTCACAGTAGTGGGTGCATTGAGGGTTTTTTGAGGGAGCATTGAGGGTTTGTTAAGGGAGCATTGAGGGTTTGTCGAGGGTGCATTGAGGGTACATTGTGCATGTACATGTGATTGTAATGTATTCATGTGATATTGTTTCACAGTGGATGAGTTGTCACAACTGGTTGAAAACTCACTGAGTGCCTTGGAAGACTGTGTTGTGCTAGCCAACAAGCTGAACGCCTCTTTACCAGAAGAGGAGAGATTGGACACTTTCCATGTGCAAACAACATCATGACATGTGTTTTCTCTGTATGTATGTACGTATATTCTACTCTTAGTATACAGTGGAACCCTTCTAATCCAGACCCCTGAATTGCGGACATCCCTCTATTATGGGCACATCTAGTCTGGCATACTAGACCGTCCCCACTAACATGCCGAGGGGCGGAAAAGAGAAGGGACAGTCTAGCGACAATAGAGATTAGTTAGGTCCATTCCTTTCCTTTGTTAGAAAAGATTCGCCGGAGCTTAGCAGTTTGTAACACATTCAGCAAAATCAGCCGTATCTTGATGGTATCTCGATGGTATCTTGATGGTATCTTGATGGCTCCATGGCTCGCTACGTATATGCTTGATCTTTGCAGGGGATATCTTGGTCCTTCATCTAAGTCAAGGTAGCCATCGTGGCTAATAATTGCTATCGATAAATATAATTGACAATAATGGGTTTTAAATTCCTCAACCGATGATGCGGAGGTGCAAACTAATCTCTAATGTTGCTAGACCATCCCTTCCCTTTCCACTCCTACGCTCGTTAGTGGGATGGTCTAGTATGCCAGACTATAAGGCACATCCCATTGGAACCAAATTCTTCACTATGCTACTGTGATATAGAACAGCTTCAGCCCCTGAAATGAGGACATTTCAATAATCAGAACAGTCCTTCTGATCCCAGATGTCTGGAGTAGAGGGGTCCACTGCACATGTTTTGAACTTGTACGTAGATCAAGTGCATCTGTCCTGTTGTTTGTGTGCATTCCATACTACATAGTTTTTTTACATGTTCATTGCATTTACTGTTTATTTCAGCATTAATTTGATGCTTCATTTGTCTAATAAATGGACGATACAGTTTACGTATGCTTTCTTACACTTATGTACGTATAGTTGGACTTCACCAACCCTTTCCTTCATTTTATGATGTAATTTCATTGGTCCGAATAATATTATTATAAAATGGAAGAATAGGTGGTACTATCTATTACATAACTGTACAGTAGGCCCTTGTTTATCTGACCACATCCAATTCTCATAAAATGTGTCCAATAAACCAGGAGTTGGATGAATCAGGTTAGTTTGCACAAAATTAGCGATGGGGATTCACAGGAAAGTGTCAGATGAATGAGGTCTGTGAAATTGCAGCTAAATGATCATCTTTAACAATCTTTTCTATTCACATCATGCAATCCGGCTTCCTCTCAAATCACTCAACTGAAACTCTCCTACTCCACTACACTGACAGACGGTACTAATTAAGCCATTGATGTACAGCCGTCATGATCAGCATGTAGCTATTCTCTTCCTAAATGTCTCCAAAACCTTTAATACTGTAAATTATCCCTTGTTACTCTCTAAATTGAATCTTTTTGGTCTAAGTGCTTCCTCTATTGCATGGTTGGAGCTGGGTACAGTGTGTCAATTCCTAAATCTCCCAGCTAATAATATAATATGCAATGTAGGAATTTACACCCTGTACCCAGTCCAACCACCTCTGTCTAGCTCTATGCCATCTAGCCACATATATGCCTAGCTCTATGCCCGCCTAGCCCCATATATATGCCTAGTTCTATGTCTGCCTAGCCCCATGCATATATGCCTAGCTCTATGCCCGCCTAGCCCCATGCATATATGCCTAGCTCTATGCCCGCCTAGCCCCATGCATATATGCCTAGCTCTATGCCCGCCTAGCCCCATGCATATATGCCTAGCTCTATGCCCGCCTAGCCCCATGCATATATGCCTAGCTCTATGCCCGCCTAGCCCCATGCATATATGCCTAGCTCTATGCCTGCCTAGCCCCATGCATATATGCCTAGCTCTATGCCTGCCTAGCCCCATATATATGCCTAGTTCTATGTCTGCCTAGCCCTATGCACGTTTAGCCCCTTGTATATGCCTAGCTCTATGCCGGGCGCCTGTCTAGCCCTTGTATGCCTAGAACTAATATACCTAGCTGTCTAGCCCTTGTATGTCTAGCACTATGTCAGTCTAGCCCTATGTATACCTACCTGTGTCCAGCCCTGTGCGACAAACAACTCTACCTTGTTCCAGTGATTTTTGACGATTGACAATTTTTCATCCCTACATCTTTTAACCATTTTTAATGTTTTTTGCATGGGTACTTTGTTGGCCTTTAGTAAACAACAAAATGGCGCACAGCGAGGTCTTGTGCATCCATACCAGCCTAGACGTGTTTATTCTAGAACGTTCTGGAAGAATCTTGGCAAAGTTCGACGCTTCTGGCAAAGGGACGTTTCTCGATGTTTCGCGACTAAAGTTTGTCCTTAAAAAACACAGCTGTTTAACTGAAGGAAAGAGTGAGATTTCTAAAGTTGGTGTAGGCAATTTACCATTCATTTGATAAAATGGGGAAAGATTACTACGGTATCCTAGGAGTGTCGAGGAAGGCCACTCCCGAGGAGATAAAGAAGGCCTACCGTAAGATGGCCCTTAAATATCACCCGGACAAGAACAAGGCACCAGATGCGGAAGAAAAGTTTAAAGAGATAGCGGAAGCCTTCGACGTTCTCAGTGATAAGGACAAGAAAGAAATTTACGACCGATATGGAGAAGAAGGGTTGAAAGGGGGAGTCGGTGGTGGTGGAGGACCAGGCAGATTCCAGTCGTACACCTTCCAGGGAGACCCTAGAGATTTGTTCAAACAGATGTTTGGCGACAGTGATCCCTTTAGCATGTTTGGAGGGTCTGGTATGTCTGGAGGGTCTTTCTTTTCAACTGGACCAAGTGGTGGCTTAGGGGGTTTTTCAAGTTTTCCTTCCTTTTCGTCGGGAGGTGGTATGGATCCGATGGACTTTGAAGACGGTACTGGCCAGTTTGGCCGAGCAGGTCGCAAGCGCCAGGTGCAAGATCCAGCTGTTGAATACGACCTGCGGTTGTCTCTTGATCAACTTTACACTGGCTGTACAAAGAAGATGAAGATAAACCGAAGAGTGATGCATCCCGATGGGACTGCTTCCACTGAGAACAAGATTGTGAGCATTGATGTCAAGCCTGGATGGAAGGCCGGCACCAAGGTAACGTTTCCAAAGGACGGAGACCAGTATCCGGGGAAGATTCCAGCGGATATTGTATTCAAGGTGGTTGAAGAACCACATAAAGACTTTACTAGGGAAGGGAACAACTTGATATACAAAGTAGACATTCCCCTTCGAGATGCACTGTGTGGTGGTTCTGTCACCATCCCAACAATGAACGGGTGCCAAATTCCCCTGCAATGGACAGATGTTATCACTCCTGAAGCACAAAGGCCATTTCCTGGCAAGGGAATGCCAGTCTCCAAGCATCCCGGATCCTATGGGGATCTTATAGTCAAATTTAACATCAAGTTCCCAAGGGCACTTGCAGACGTCAGCAAGACTGCTATTTCCAAGGCTCTACCTGTGTGCTAGTCCTGTGTGTGTGTGTGTGTGTGTGTGTGTGTGTACATATGTATGTTTAGATTTGTATGTTTTGTGGTGGACCTCTATATACATGTACAGTTACTTTATGTATGTCGGAGTGAATGTGACATTAACCAGCTTACTTTTTTTATTCACCATTTGTGTATATTCACTGAATGAAAATTATATCAATGTTGTTTTCATTTGGATATTGTAAAAATGCACATGCAATTGATCTGCATGTAAAATGTATTGTGTACTTGACAGCATGCACCCTATACATTATCCATATCCACTCATGTCCTAACAATACAACCAAGATATACAGTGCATGCATGAATGTTATAAGATGCATAGGTACGTGCATGCATGGATGGTTGTTTGCAGGCAGGCTGCATGCCAGGCAAGATTTTCACTTGCATGCATGCATCAAATGTCACAACTACCAATTATAAATTAGATGTATAATCTGATCACTACACTGAATATTGCAAGTGCATGTATGTACGTTACGTATTTACCCTATAAGTTATGAATGAACATAAACAACATTCCAACAAAAGTACATACATGCACTGTGACATACGTACATATGGAGACCTCTATGCACAGTTTCTGATACGACAGTACACCATGCAGCAGGCAATCATGCATGAAAATTTTACCGAATTCAGAAACAACGATACATACAAACGTACCAAGGAAATCTTTTGTCCTACACAATATTACAAAAGTTGCCATTTACACAATACTCGTGTTCGAACATATATACTGTACAAGAAGTCCACTAATTCTTCCACCACTCAATGATGTCTTCTCCTTCATGTAACGGCTTTACAATATCGTGTGCAGTTGGATAGAATACTGTGTCGCGGATGTGGTACGGACGGCCATTTGCTTTAAATGCAACGCGAATCTTGTCTCGAAATGTCTTGGGATTTTCCCAATTTGTAGTGGGCGTGTCTTCACCAATGTCATGATGCGAAAATGAGTACATGGGTTGCAGCAACACAAACCCGTGTTCAGCACCATGTGCATATCTACTGCTGGACGACGGATAACAAGGAGCGAAGGTGGTCACAAATACCATCTCTCCATTAAAGACAAAATGCCATTCTTTTCTGTCAATGTTCTGCTCCATGCAGCGCATCCCTGACGGATCAGCTGATGAGAGGCACTTTAGCACACGGTAGACACCTCGGGCAAAGTCGTGGATGTTCTGTCCAAACTCCTCACCTGGAAGCTCAAAGACAAACCCATCAAGATGCAGTATGGCACCCACAACCAGGAACCTGATGAGTTGGGGAACGCACCTGGAGAAAGGGGTGGGCAAAAAAGGTTTGGATGCAGTAATCTTCCATGAAGTAGTATATACGTACAGTTGAGCCTCTCCATACTGAACCCTGGATACAATAAACTCCCTGATATAACATAGACCTTACAATGTACAGTACACCTATGTATACTATCCAAATTGAAAGAAATGTATTTTATTTACCTACATAAGTACACTTCAAACTTGATATACAGAAATTGATACTGCAAACCACATAGCTTGTATGAGTTAGGAGTAGATCCTGCTGCTGAACAAGTGAGGCAGCTTTATGTACAGAAAGCTAGTCATCTCCTTGATATTCAGTGGTTGGGCAAACCATGCTTCTAGATAGCCAAAGTAATATTCTATACACATGACATTGCTGGGATCAGGACAATATATTCCTGCAATATTTCATTTGCAAAGTTATACAGTGAACCTCTGATAGTGGACACTCTCAAATAAGGACACAGTATAATAAACCTCTCTACAAAGGACACGACTTACAGTCCCAGTATAATTCCTACAATACATCTTGAACCTCCCAAAGATGAAACCCTCTCTACAAAGAACAAATCAGCTGAATTTATGTTGCCCCCAAAGTGTCCATTATTCGGAGGTTCTACTGTCATACAATATTATTGTTAGGGTACATGTTGGGGACAAGTGGGAGAGACAGACCATTTCCTGTGTACTCTGCTTTTGTGAGAAGGTACACCAGAGGAAGTGTGTGGCTCTGCGGGACTACTAACATAATAGTTATTATCATATTATCCTATTTTGACTGGGTTAGCCACTAGCCATAGCCGTAATACTCTGGCCTGCTTAACCGTCCCTGCAAGTGGAGGGGCGGTTAAAAAGGGGTCTAGCAAGCCAGACTATAGCCGTAAAGGCTCACAGTAGAATGTGCACATATTCACACTACACTACATACAAACATTAATTAAATCAAATTGAATGAGTTCTGGTGGCTGCAGTTGGTAATCTTTTCCTCTCATCTCTCAGTTGGTGGCCGGGGATACATAGGAAAAAAATGCAAATGGGTACACCATTCAGGGGTTGTACCTCATCCCCACAGCTTAACTTTATGAGCTC
Organism: Halisarca cf. caerulea; assembly: GCA_963170055.1. NCBI lineage: Eukaryota > Metazoa > Porifera > Demospongiae > Chondrillida > Halisarcidae > Halisarca > Halisarca cf. caerulea. The sequence continues at coordinate 2,079,772 of CAUJGJ010000487.1, forward strand.
ATCTGCCGAGCCACAAGTAATGTGTTAACAAAAGAACACCAAAAAGATTGACTCCTATGTTTCAAACTCTATGAAACCATGTCTTTAGGAAAAAAAACAAACTAGATGGAATCATTAAATACTGAGACACAATAGTAAAAAAACAGAATGTGTGAAAATAAAGTGCAAGCTATGGTGACTGATTCTCGAATTTTGTCAGGGTTTTGGGGGAAGGGGGGCTCCCAGGGGTAGAAGTAGCAATTGATGTTTACTAATACTGGTAGGAAATCTTGAAAACTCGTCAGTCATTTAACTTATTATTGACTTTGTATGCACATAGGTACGTACATACATCATACAGTGGAATCTTTAACACTGAACCGTATTGACACAAAAATGGCACCAGTCAGCAATAGTTGATACCCAAATTTTGGTCAGCCATGTGCATGTTTTGTTCAAATGGCGGACTGCTATATCTGAAAAACAAGATGTTGGTTTCCTCATGTTCCACTGCAAACCCTCCAGAACATTGACTACAGCAATCACAATCAACACAAGTCACAAGCATGCATACATAAAAGCACCATTAGCCTTCCTTTGCTTACGTACTTGAGCACGTTCTCTTCAAGACTCAGTGAAGGGTCGTAATCAGCAGCTCCCCACAAGACTGACTGCTTGGCAAATATGCACTGAGAGGCCCTTTTGATGACATCAAAGTGTTCAAGGGTAGCACTGTTTTCTGGATCATACGACAGGGCAAATTTTACAATGTCAGCTTCGTATCTTTGAACCACAACTTGTGGGACAGTTGGCTGGCTTGATTTGTGTTTGAAATGAGGGACTTTGCGGTCCTCATCAGTTGAACTTGAGAATCTATTCCTTTGCAGTCCATAAAAACACACTAGTAAAATGAATGACATAAAACAATTTAGACACATTCAAATCAGTGATACAACAAGAACACTAACGTAGAACTAATAGGAATGATGCCAATGTGTAGATGTTGAATTTCAAGGACACCACAAGAAACAACAAAACGCTGAGTATTCGAGCCCAAAACACAATTTTCCACCAAGCCACCATTGTTCTCAATCGTCCGACGGTCAGAAATGCTTCAAAACGATGAAATGTCAAGTTTCATCCGCCTTTTGCACAGAATGATTCGATACGTTCGGTCAACTTATGATGAATTAACAAGAATGACGTGGCAAAGCTGACGACGAACCAGCGCCATTTTCTCGTCAGCTGGTGCGTGTGTTGCGCAAGGACACCCATTTCTGGTGAATCTCCTTGGAAACTTGCGCGGTACAAGCAGTGTCTATGATACAAGCAACAAAATGAAGGTACGTAAGTTTGCACTCGTCTTTTGTCCATGTTATGTAGCTGCATTTGACACATTTCGACCACTTATGAGCTATAGATCTAGGATTCTAACATTTAAGATGGATTGCTTCATAACTTCCCTGTCGGCTGCTGGTGATGTTTACTCAGTTTGCACCGATTGGTTGTAGTGATTCCAATGCACAATGTAGACCGCACGCCTTTGATGTCCATGCCTGTAAGTGCTATCTATTGTTATAAGAGAAATCGTTTAGCCTGAATCTTAAAATTAAACTTGCATCAGCATACAACTTTCACGAATTCAAATTGTAACGTGCGTCTCTTGTTCTCTTTTGAGTTGCGCCATTATCCCTCAGGCCGATGATTTGCTAGGTACGCGAAATAGGATTAAATGGCGCACTAACTTTATTCAGCATGCGCCCTATGCTCGCACATCCTATTGTAATCATTTGTCACACCAAGATACATAGGAGTGAGTGTAGTAGGTGTACTACATTGATCCTGGTCGTGGTGTACTACATTGATCCTGGTCGTGGTGTACTACATTGATCCTGGTCGTGGTGTACTACATTGATTCTGGTCGTAGTGTACTACATTGATCCTGGTCGTAGTGTACTACATTGATCCTGGTCGTGGTGTACTACATTGATTCTGGTGTACTACATTGATCCTGGTTGTGGTGTACTACATTGATCCTGGTGTACTTGATTGATCCTGGCCAGTTCTCCTTTTTTGCACAGCCTGTTTTTGAGGCATACCCCATCATCAACGGATCAGGACCTGTGCAGTTCTTATGGCAGAAGCAATCCGGAAACTATTTGGCTGTCACAAGGTATGTACATACGTACTTATGTACGTACATGCAGGGTCGGGGAGGGGGAGGGGACATCCCCCACCCTCTTTCAATGGTTTTGCCTCCCTTATACGTATGTTTATCATGTTAATATTTCATTCACAGTATGGCTTCATGTCACCTCCTCATATCTTACCTACAGTACAGTCATGCCTGGGTTATCCGACTCAGTTTGTAGCCAAAGTACTTGTCGGATAACACAGGTTGCTGGATAAGCGAGGCAGATTTGTGTACATAGAGATAGTCAGTGTTGCTGAATTGATGGACGGATAAATCAGGTTTCTGGATAGCTCCAAGTCCGGATAACCCAGGCGTGACTGTACTTCACTTTTGCTGCCTCTTGTGTTTCTTTGGCTGAAATAAGCCCTACACATTAATGTCTACTTCTACTGTGCATACGTACGTATGTATGCATGTTGTGTGTATTGGTTACATCTTGTTATTCTCCCTGCTATTGTCAGTACAGGATACTGCACCAGATTTGTGCTTGACTTGTGTATATTCAAGTCAATTCAGTTCAAATATTAAAGTGCATCATGCCAACTAGGGCACTAGGACACGGCATGGTGTAAAGTAGCACTAAGCATACAGACAAAAGACATACGTAGGACAAAAGAAATAACTGTTGCAGAAATAAAAAAAGGCAAATGAGAATTGACTGATGTATATTATAATACTGTCAATGTTTACAGAACCTAGCATGCCACATGCTGTGAATACAGGATAGGGCTGAATAATTTGAGCATGCTGCGGACGAGAAGACAGCTGCTCTCTGCTCATCATTTCTAATTTGATGTACGTACTTCCTGGCTAAATAACTGATTCAGAGGCTGTCATAGCTCCTCCCATGCTGCACACCTCAGCAACCAATGGCTCACATTCTCCACTTCACCACTGCCACACTCCTTACACACACGGTCCTCTCTACTCACCTCATGCCATCTACCCGTCTCAATCTCAAAAGCTGCTATGCCACCCCTTAACTTCAGCAACTTTGGCTTCACATCCATCTGCTCCTTCCACTCTTCTCTCACTCTTTGCCATGCAGCACTTACCAGCATTCCCTTCAAATCCTCCTCTGATAAGTTCTGGGTATCATCCATACTCACACCATGCCAACCAAAGTCTCTGATGCACTTCCCAATTCTCTGAGCCCAACTTCCTCTACCACACCAAATATATACAGTGTACGCAGTTGTACGTATGTATTTTTCTCATTGGTGTGAAATCAGGACAGAGGTACATTGGCCATGTATGTGCAGTCAAACCTCTCTATAGCAAATCCCCTTGCAACCACTACATAGGTAGGTTCACTACGTCAGGGTGTTCACTAAGTCAGGGTGTTCTCTACATCAGGGTGTTGACTACATCAGGGTGTTCACCACATCAGGGTGTTCACTACATCAGGGTGTTCACTACATCAGGGTGTTCACTACGTCAGGGTGTTCACTACATCAGGGTATTCACTATGTCAGGGTGTTCACTACATCGGGTGTTCACTACATCAGGGTGTACACTATATCAAGAGTCATTTGTAATTGGGTAATTGGTGTACAAAATATTTGACCATGGCGTCATTTTGTTCTGACAAAATCTGTGAAGATAAGTCTAAAGTTTTCAACCAGTGGTAGTTTTGCACAGAAAGTGTCTGACAACCAACAGCTTTGTACACCACTGTGTTTACTGCTGAATCTGCTGTATCAGTGTGCTATCAGGATAAGTATGTATGTACGTACAGTGAAACCTCTCTAATCCTCTGCAATTGGGAAGTCAGTTTTATGGTGGATTAGTGGGGTTTGCACTGAGTACATGCATTTTAATTCATTCTCAGAAACTAGGGCAGATTACAGAGGTTTCACTGTACAATGACTGTACATAGGTACGTACGTACGTATGTATGGTAGTATTACACTGTGAGTACTGTTTACTGTGTGTGCGGTATGTCTGATAGCTGTGCTAACCTACAATGTGTGTTCAGTATATATGTATATTGACCTCTGTTTTCTCCGTTAGTGCTAACAATGCTGTGAACATCTTTGACCGTCGAGGTCAGGTGAAGGCAAAGCTGTCGCTCCATGGCCCCTGTGTCTGTATGGACTGGGACAGAGAGGGGAACCTGCTGGCTGTACTGCAAGAGCGCTCGGGGGTCACCCTCCTGTGGAATGCTCACTACAATACAACGGTGGAACTGGACACTGGACTCAAGTGTGTACTGTATACAGTAGATTGGCTTTCCTGTAAATCTCAGAATCCTTAAGCATCCAGCATAAACCCTTGATTTGGTACAGTAAAGTCTCAATACCCCTCCCGTTTTAATCAGCCAAACTAACAGTTTGCGAAGGGCTTGGTGAAACGAATTCACAAATACACTAGAATTCCAACCCCTTTAATATGCCAACTGTGCTAAGCCACCACAAGATTGCTAGTCCCCATTGTGGGGGATTTATTGAGCTTTAACTGTACTGAGTATGGGGTTTTATGTGTACTTGTGTCATGGTGAGTAGGTACATAGATCAAAGGGAAAAAAAGTGGTTTGTATGTAAAGCTCTACAAATCACTTTGATTAACTATACAGCACACTTGGAATCAAGGGGTCAGCTCTACAGTACACTTCCAACCAAGTCATTGAACTCCTGACAAACAATGAACTTCATTTCACTTGACCTTTCACTACTGCGCAAGATCACAGGCCAAGTATAGGACAAATTCATTAGTGCTATCGGTAGTTGTATCCCTCCCCAGCAGGATGTGTAGCTGTACAATCACACTTTGGAGGGATACAACTGTTATGTACGTGTGTATGTACGTATGTATGTATGTATGTGTGTATGTGCATATGTACATAATAGTTGTAGTACAGAGAGTTACTGTACGTATGAATGGTTTGTTTTACTTTTATGGGCGTATGCAGTAAATTCAGAATTAGAGTTAGATTTGAACCTGTCAGAGTTCCTTTGCCACTGTAAACTCTTAACATGAATATAAGTCTAACTAGTTACCCCCACCCCCACGCTGTGGGAAGGGTGGGCTAGTTGGTTAGACTACAAGACTACCGTATACATGAATGTGTTGAATATGTACCATTCAGTACATGCTGTACGTATGTACGTACACTTATGATTGTTAAAATACTTCGTACAACATATTACCGTATACTGGGAAAGTTTTGTGGAGATAATGTTTCGCGATCTTTGCAAAGTCGACAGCATTTGCGAAACTTTATTTCGCGAATGCTAGCTCTGTTCTATACATCTATATACGAAATGCAGCGATTCGCTAAAGTTTTTTCGTGAAAATCGTGAAATCTAGGAATTCGCGAAAGTTTTACTCCATGAAACTTTCCCAGTATACGGTATGTGTGACAGACTATAATATTTGTTATTTAACATTTGTTATTTAACAAGAGTTGATCAAATAGTTAGACTAACGAAAGAGTAACAACTAAAACATGCTGAGTTACGTACACGTATGTGATGTACAGAGTTCACTGCAGGATTGTTGTGTGTGTTCTTATACCCTTTGCTCTTTCCAGAGACATGTCCACATTCTGCTGTTGGGCTGAGAAGTCGGCTACACTTGCTATTGGTGAGTTGGAACTGGTGATGATGTGTGCGTTAATGTAAATGCCCTTTTCTGTATGTACTGTATGATTGTTGTACATGTGTGCATATGCATGCATTGCATGTATGTACATGTGTACGTACGTATGTACATACGTATGTGCATACTGTATGTATGCACATGCTGTAACTGAGTGTGTATGCTTATTTGTTACTGTGTACTGTACATCATTGAGTGGGTACTTTGCAGAGAATGAAGTCAGTTTACATACATATGTGTGTGCATACACACATACACACACACACACACACACACACACACACACACGCACGCACACACATGCACGCACACACGCACGCACACACACACATACTGTATGTACATAATGTGCTTTGCTGTACTTCATATTGCAGGAACTCTCAAGGGGAACCTTTTGCTCTACAACCATCGAACTAAGAAGAAGATTCCAGTCATCGGCAAACACACAAAGAGGATAACATGTGGAGCCTGGAGCAATGAGGTGAGGCACCCAAGATGTTGTATTCCTTCTACGTACATCAGTACAGTAAAGAAGATCAAATTTTTGATGTCTGTGTACAGTACATTTGGTGGTTTGGAGTAGTTTTACATGTGTGCAGTGGGAGCTATCCACACAAAATCTCCAAATTTGAAATGATAGTTAGCGCGAATGACACCACTGGTCCCTTGATTATAATGTTGACATTAAAGTGGAACCTTCCTGTGATCAACACCTTAGGGGTGGGGGGTGACCCCAATAGATACTTACGTATGTACAGTATATGGGAGAACCCTGACCTATGTACAGTATACGTACCTTTATTGTGTTGTGTTGTATTTGCTCTTGTCACAGAACATGTTAGCCCTGGGGTCTGAGGACAAGTCCATCACTGTCAGCAACCTGGAGGGGGACACTCTGCAGCAGATCCCCCTGCGTGGGGACCCCAGCAATGTCATGTTTGCCAGAACTGACCAGACCTCTAGGGAGACCACTATTAGTGCTATTTTGGGCAGCAAGACACTTCTTCTGTTGGATATTGATGAGACTGATTCACCAGTGGAGCTGGCCTTTCAACCTCGTTATGGAAATATTGTGTCTTACAAATGGTGTGTGTGTGTGTTTGCGTACACGCGTGTGTTTACGCGCGCGCATATGTATGTGTATGTGCACACATGTGTGTGTGTGTGTGTGTTGTGCTTTTGTCGTCTTCCATTTCATTTCCTTCTATCTTGTGCACACAGGTATGGGGATCGGAAGATAATGATAGGGTTTTCCCAGGGGTACTACGTTGTTGTGTCCTCCAAAACAGACCAGATGGGACAGGAGCTGTTTCAGGCAAGAAACCACAAAGACCTTCTCACAGATGTGGCTGTGTGTATGGCAATCAACCAAGGGGCCTCGTGTGGGGATAACTCGTAAGTATTTGTCTATAGAAGCTGTTATAGGGTATTTCTGTTGGTCCTCTTGAGTCAGCCTTACTTACATATGTACCTATGTACGTACTGTATGTACATTTTCCAAGTACGTATGCCCTTTTGTTCGCATGCTTACAGTATATGTGTGCAAGTACATACGTATGTACGTATGTAGGTACTTGCACACTTACGTACCTATACTATATGTATTAGCCTATGCATACACAGTACTTTAGTACAAGTTATACGTGTGTACTTGCATGTACCACTTGGATATACTGTACATTCGTATGTGCTTACTTGCATAATAATTTGCTGCATGCTTATCTATAAACTTATACATACATACATTCAGTAAGTACTGTACATTGCATGTACTGTACATACTGAAGTAGCTATTCGTGACCCTGTGACTACACCGTGAGTCAAGTTTTTGAACATGGTATAGGCACACTTTTCCCAAGTACAGTGTAATTACATACACGTATGTACATACGTAGTTTTGAGTTTTAGAGAAATAATTATTAAACAGCTAGTGGGGGAAACTGGCTTACTGTTTTGCTAAACAGGATTCAGGGTAGCCTCATCTCACATTAAAGGGTAGAGGTTATTGGGTTCAACCACTCCTGTCTGTGGTGAGGTAAGTAAGCAAGTGCATGAGTACCGTACAGGTGGTGGCTAACCAGTGTGGTACTGAGATGATGTCAATGCCCAACTGTTGGGATACCCTTTGTGTGTGTGTGTGTGTGTGTGTGTGTGTGTGTGTGTGTGTGTGTGTGTGTGTGTGTGTGTGTGTGATGATGATGGTATACTTACTTACTTCACCTTTCATACCTGTTATTGAATACTGTGATTTGTAGGCACATGAGGCATACGTATGTTTGGGTTAGAAACTTTCCTTCACTTTCTGTTTTCAGTTCTTTTTCCTTTCTTCTATTGTTTTGATATGGGTTTGGTTCAGGGTGAAGATCCACGATTTGTCTGAACTGAAGGAAGTCTACAACATCATTTCCGTTGAAGAGGAGAAGGGTCAGGTGGATCAACTGGGCTGGACTCCAGATGGACAGCTTCTAACTGTCAGCACCAACCAGGGTTTGTATTGTGATGTGTGTGTGTGTGTGTGTGTGTGTGTGTGTGTGTGTGTGTGTGTGTGTGTGTGTGTGTGTGTGTGTATGTGTGTGTGTGTGTGTGTGTGTGTGTGTGTGTGTGTGTGTGTGTGTGTGTGTGTGTGTATTGTGTATGTGGTGTGTGCGTGTGCGTGTGCGTGTGCGTGTGTGTGTTGTGTTGTGTGTGTGTGTGTGTGTGTGTGTCTTTGTGTGTGTGTGTGTGGTGTGTGCGTGTGTGCGTGTGTGCATGTGTGCATGCATGTGTGCGTGTGTGCATGTGTGCGTGCGTGCGTGTGTGTGTGTGTACTGCAATGAGATGCCACTGTATGTGTGTATGCAGGTTTTCTCCTGACGTACCTGACCAAGCTCCCACTCCTGGGCTCCTCCTGTGGTACTAGAGTAGCCTACTTGAGCACTCTACTTCAAGTCACAGTTGTCAACAATGTTGAGGACGTGAGTTGGGCTCACCACATGTAGTGTACACACACTATATAGGGGTATACTCTGGGTGTAGTGTTGTGTATGTACACACAACTGAACTGCTTCTACTCAACACAAAAGTATAGTGTGCTATATGCTGTATGTGTATCAGTGTGTTGTATGATGGCAGACTTATGTACGTATGTATATATGTACGTATATATATATATATGTATGTTCGTATGTGAGTTTGACTATCTACGTATGTATGTATATGCGTACGTCCATACATACTGTGCATATTATGTTGATTGTGTATGTGCATACGTACAGTATGTTTGCAGGGATAGAAATAGTGTTTGGCCTTTGCTAGGATGAAGTTAATGGCCGATAGAGTATTACGTATACATATTGGTTGGATATTTTGAACATGGTCAGCCATTTCTGATCATTTTACTGTACATAGGTATGTGTACGTACGTACATACTGTACATGATACAATGAATCTTTAGCACTGACAAATGTGATTGACACAACAAATGGGCGCTTGTTAGCAATAGTTGATATTGGAGGCTCAGCTCTCAGTTTCAGTAGCTCTAAGGACATATATCATATACAGTGGAACCTCCCATAGTGGACTCTCCCTAATAAGGACACAGTACAATAAACCTCTCGACAAAGGACAAGACTTGACGCCCCAAATACATCTTCCTATAGTTTTAATACTTTTTAAACCACCCAAAGAGTACAACCTCATTACAAAGAACAAATAGAGTGGTCCAAATAATGTCCTTTATTTGGAGGTTTGACTGTACAGCAGTGTTTGTCAGATTAATGGCTGATCCATTCTACATGTTCTGTTGGTATATACGTAGTATTTTGTATGTTCTGCTGGTACAGGAAGCTCCCTTTAGGACCTCCATACCCATAGAGCCCAGTATCCTGGCTGTGGGCACCTACCACTTTGCTGTTGGCCTCAACAACAGAGCATGGTTTTACCCACTGGGAGATGGTGAGTGCCTGCTGAGTGATACGGCTGTGTGTGTGTGTGTGTGTGTGTGTGTGTTTGTGTTTGTGTGTGTGTGTGTGTGTGTGTGTGTGTGTGTGTGTACGCACGTGAATACATGCATGCGTGTACATGTGATTGAAAAAACCTGAATTTGGTGCCCTTCTCAAGTGAGAATGAGCTTTTTCTACACACCAGTCCATGTTGTGTATCAATATCATACCAATGGTTTTCATTATATGGTTGTGTGGGTGTACTATTCCCTCCCGTAGGTGACACCTCCATGGAGAAGTCTTACCTCGGTACACTGACCTCCCTGTCCCTCAATGGGGACTATGCTGCTGCTCTCTTTGATGGGAAGATAATGCTGCACATGGTCAGTGGATGTACGTATGTGATTGTGCAGTGTATGCGTATCATGTACGTACATACAGTACATCCTGTACATACAGTCCATTACATACGTACAATGTAACATGCGTACATATGTACGTATGATACTATACTCTGTATACAGTAAAACCTGTCTATAAAAGGTCAAGTGAGTACAGTCTCCTTTTACCAATGCTCTTTATTATTATTATGGTCCATGGACCAGTCTACAGTGGTGTCTGTAGGTATAGGGACCTTGTATACAGGAGGTCTTAAGACTGGTTTTACTATACGTACTTGATTTCTCAATGTAGGGATCACTACCAACACCACACCACCCACCCCCCACACACACTCAGTACACACACATATGCATGTATACACGCACGCACTCACACACGCGCACACACACACACACACACACACACACACACACACACACACACACACACACACACACACACACAACACACACACACACACACACACACAAACATGCAAACCAATAGGCACACATCTCCACACACACTCATACAGTACTTGTATGCTCACATATTGCATGGATGTTTTGTTTGGTTAGATTGAACCTGGGCCAGCTGATATGGAACAAGATGGCCGACAAGAGAGCAAGCTGTTTCCAGAAGCAGGCTCTACAGAGGTCATCACATGTGCAGCCCTCACTAACGACTTCCTCATCTATGCCACACAGGTGAGTACACAGGACATTTTACGCACATACATACGTACTGTAAGCATGTGTGTACATGTCCTTTATGTGCAGTACATACGTACTGTATGTATGTGTGTACGTACATGTCCTGTATGTGCAGTACATACGTACTGTATGTATGTATGTGTGTACGCACATGTCCTGTATGTGCAGTACATACGTACTGTATGTATGTATGTAAATGCATGTCCTGTATGTGTAATATATACGTATGTACTGTATGTATGTATGTATGTACATACATGTCTTGTGTGTATGTACGTACTGTGTATGGTGGAACCTCTGTAGTTCGATACTCCACTGGCTTCAAACCAGGTATCAGATTCTGGAAGTTGTTAGATTATCAAGTGATCCTTTGTATAGTCATCATGTACAGTAGCTATCCCTCAGAATATGTTTGGATCAGGGAAGATGTTGGATTATTGAGGTGTGGGATTACAGAGGTTCCACTGTACACAAGGAAGCATCATCTGCACTGGTACTTCCTGTACTGCCCTCATCTCCACACTATCCCTGTAGTATGCCTCATGTATGTATGCATGTACATACATGTTCCCTGTACTATGCGTACACATTTATGTACGTATGTACGTACGTACGTACATATGTACACTGTATCTGTGCCTGCATGTTCCTTACATTGTGCGGTATGTACGTATATGTACAGTACATATGTACGTATGTCGTTACTTACTCTGTCCACTTCTCTACATGCAAGTATCTGCTACTGTGCCCCTACTGTATATGGTATGTACTGCATATACGTACGTACATGTACGTATGTATATACATACTGTATGCATCTTCTAATGTTCCCTGTAGTCTGGCGGTCTCCACTACTTCTACATTGAAGAGTGGAAGACTGTCAATGAGTACCATCATCCCACGGGTATAGCGGCCGTGTATCCAGATGTCACTGGAACCAGAGCTGTCTTTGTGGACGAGAAGGGCGATGGGGTCCTCTACAATCCAGTCAACGACGAGTGCATTGATCTACAGAATTTTCCACATGGTACGAAGGGTGTGCTGTGGGACAACTGGATCCCAGACAAGGTCTGTAAAATATTCCATTTTGTATGTGAATGTACGCATGTGCATATGTATGTACGTACTGTATGTATGTACGTATGTGTGTACATACGTACATTCATATGTACAATTAAGTTTCGTTTTGGAATAATTGTAGTGAACTTTGCTTGTAATGGACTACTTGAAATGTCCACAGTTGTCTTCCACTCTGCCAGTTTGATAGGTGCTGTATTCCTGTCAGCCATTTTAGCCAAGGATGGCCTGTTGAATTCATGCCTGGTAGACCAAAGTGCCAGAATTTCAATAACCAAATCAACACAGTTCACTGTAGTGAATTTTGCTGTAGCGAAGGTCCTCTGTGTCCTCTCAGATTTGTATAGTGAGATTCCACTGTAGTAGAGCATGTGATTTGTGCAATGGAGTCTCGTGACACTTGATCCCAACGGACACCGAAATCCGTCAATACTGTATGTTGTCAGAAACTTACAGTCAAACCTCGTTAACATGAAACTGCTGAACATGAAATATGTTTTAATGTGAAATTATAGCCAAAAACCCCAAGCCCAAGTCCAAGCATAACATGTAGTACTGTTTACACGAAATACGTACTTTTAACATGAAATTTCTGGGTGGTCCACTGAGTTTCATGTTAACAAGGTTTGACTGTATTTCTGTCAATTCTTCTATGTACATACTGTACGTACCATAGATGCATTTGTAATGCAGTAAAACCTGTTAACAATGCTCACCTGTCTATAGAGACCATTCTAACCTGTGGGGATTTATCATCTCAGTGATGCTATAGATAAGAGAAATGCCCACATTTCTATTATCTATATATCTGTGGTGATGCTAATGTACCTCTCTAAACTAGACCATCTGTTTACAAAGACCACTATTGCTTGGTCTTTGGAGTGGTCTTTATAGACAGTTTTCACTGACCTGTAGGTAAAACAAGGCTTCTGAATGACTTGTGTGAATGTGTTGTGTGTCTCTGTCCTCTTGTCTTCCAGCATGTTCTGGTGGTGTTTGATGCTGAGAAGCTGTACACGTATGTGTACTGCAGGGACACTGTCGAGGGCCCACTGTGTCAGATG
>CAUJGJ010000487.1:2100200-2115200 GCA_963170055.1 Halisarca cf. caerulea
TCCATTTGCATGTGTTGGGGAATTAAACTTTACCTTTGAACATCTATGGGTATACTGTACATACGTACGTACGTACAGTGTACGTATGTACGTATATGTGTACTGTAAATGACTGTGATTATCTGTCATCATTGTATTGGTGATATACATTAATGTACTCTGTGGAAAGGCGTGAGTTAGAGGATTTACAGAAATAAGTACAATAAGTACATACGTATGTGTACTTCAATTTTTTGTCTTCACTCTATAAGGTGTTTGTACATCTGAGATGAGCAGTTACTATCTGTAGGTCACTATAGACCTGTACTCATGGTTGTGTGGTGTACTCATGGTTGTGTGATATACTTATGGTTGTGTGGTGTACTCATGGTTGTGTGGTGTACTCATGGTTGTGTGATATACTTATGGTTGTGTGGTGTATTCCTGGTTGTGTGATGTACTCGTGGTTGTGTGATGTACTCCTGGTTGTGTGGTGTACTCATGGTTGTGTGGTGTACTCGTGGTTGTGTGGTGTACTCATGGTTGTGCGGTGTACTCATGGTTGCATGGTGTACTCATGGTTGCATGGTGTACTCATGGTTGTGTAGTGTACTCCTGGTTGTGTGGTGTACTCCTGGTTGTGTGGTGTACTCCTGGTTGTGTGATGTACTCATGGTTGTGTGGTGTACTCATGGTTGTGTGGTGTACTCCTGGTTGTGTGGTGTACTCATGGTTGTGCGGTGTACTCATGGTTGTGTGGTGTACTCATGGTTGTGCGGTGTACTCATGGTTGCATGGTGTACTCATGGTTGCATGGTGTACTCATGGTTGCATGGTGTACTCCTGGTTGTGTAGTGTACTCCTGGTTGTGTGGTGTACTCCTGGTTGTGTGGTGTACTCCTGGTTGTGTGATGTACTCATGGTTGTGTGATGTACTCATGGTTGTGTGATGTACTCATGGTTGTGTGATGTACTCATGGTTGTGTGATGTACTCATGGTTGTGTGGTGTACTCATGGTTGTGTGGTGTACTCCTGGTTGAGTGGTGTACTCATGGTTGTGTGGTGTACTCCTGGTTGTGTGGTGTACTCCTGGTTGTGTGGCGTACTCATGGTTGTGTGGCGTACTCATGGTTGTGTGGCGTACTCATGGTTGTGTGGCGTACTCATGGTTGTGTGGTGTACTCATGGTTGTGTGGTGTATTCATGGTTGTGTGGCGTACTCATGGTTGTGTGGTGTACTCATGGTTGTGTGGTGTACTCATGGTTGTGTGGTGTACTCATGGTTGTGTGGCGTACTCATGGTTGTGTGGTGTACTCATGGTTGTGTGGTGTACTCATGGTTGTGTGGTGTACTCATGGTTTTGTGGTGAACATACATATGTTTGCACAGTCAATGTGTGATTTGCTTACTATTGCTTGTGCCCACCAACACAGCACTTACATACTATTACAAACAGCACACTGAATTCCTGCTGCTTAAGTATGTACATGAAAATGGACTTTGCTAATCTCACTCTAGTGGTGACTTTATCTGTAGTTACTTTGTGTACTGTGTGCCTATCTGTGTGTTTATCACTTTGCTGTATGACATCTACGTATATACATACAGTAAGTACTGTATGTATGTAAACTACCCACCACACCACACTCATCATCTCAGAAGACGGTAGTATCTGTTGAGAGTGAGTTGAGCGACATTATCTTTTCCAGTCAACTTGCTTTCTGATAGTTGAAAATTTGACAACAATGCAAGGCATTCCTTCTCTTGTAACATTACTTCTGCTTGCTGTCTTTGGATGGAGTATTACACACACTACTGGAGCTGAGCCAACTACTAGGGCTCTCTCTACTAACACCAACACTTCCACTCAATGTCAACAAACGTGCCTCATTGGAACCACTAAAGACAAACCTGCTAACTCATGTATGGACATATACCACTGCAATAGGAATGCCAAATCGGGACTCTACTGGATCAACACATACACACACAACAACACTGCACACCAGTTCTACTGTGAACTGGAACAAGAACGCTGTGGAATTATAGGGCTCATGAGAGTGGCCCATATCAATATGAGTCAACCCTGTGAACAGTGTCCACCACCTCTGGCTCAGTACTGGGCCAATGAGCACAGAGTGTGTACATCCACAGGAGGGTACTACTGTGACCCTGTGGTCTTTCCAGTACATGGGATATCATACAACTATGTCTGTGGAAGAGCACTTGGGTATTCTTTTTACAGTCCACGTGGCTTTTACTATTACAGACCATTTCTCAATCAAACCTACCTCACTGGCCTGTCAATCACACAAGGATCATTGGATGACAATAGCAGCCATATTTGGTCATATACTGCTGGCGCTACTGAGCG
The DNA here is from genome assembly GCA_963170055.1 of Halisarca cf. caerulea. Lineage (NCBI taxonomy): Eukaryota > Metazoa > Porifera > Demospongiae > Chondrillida > Halisarcidae > Halisarca > Halisarca cf. caerulea. The sequence goes on from CAUJGJ010000487.1 coordinate 2,102,556, forward strand.
TGAGATTACTACAGGCAACTGCCCGTGTGCCGAACATCCTGGAACCTCACAACCATCTTATGTGGGCATGGACTACTACTGCGACACAGCTATTATCACTTATGGTTCCCAACAATGGTATGCTAACAACACACTGTGGGACGGTAAAGACTGCTACTCTGGTACCAACTGCTGTACCAACACAAGACTACCGTGGTTTTGGAAGACACTTTACGATGAATCAAGGAAGGACATAACAGTTCGCTGGTGTGATCCTTATTCTCCTAAGCGTCATGTTGGATTTGGAATCAAGCTGCTGGAACTTTATATTCACTAGCATGTGTATATTTTGTGTGTGACATGTCAGAATTTGATACTGTAGTGTGAATGCTGTAATCCCAGTATCTCATTATTTCACTATGTACTATTAATCTTATACTGTATGACTTGTGTGCGTTTGTGTGGGTGGGTGATGGGGGTGGGTCACATGGGTGTGTATCCCAGACTACTATGTACATTACTGTAATTCATGATTCATTAATCTACTGATTCAGAAGCTGTTACATTTGTTTGGACATGTTTGAAGTTCCAATGTTCTGAGTTGTGTTATCTCTGCTACTGTACAGTATGGGGAGGGTAAGAATGGCAGGCCAGTTTTGGGAAACCAACCTCTGGGACTTGAAATATTGTCGGATAGGAGGTTTGTTGGATTACAGAGTGACTCTTCGCATACTTTGATATGTACCCCGCTCATATACTGTACCTCATAAGATGGTTAAAATATATAGAGTGAATGTCAATTATGCACGAAGATCTTGTTGTATATGCAAATGTGAATGTGAATCAAGGTGCTCTGTAGTATTTGAGTGAGCAGGATGTAATCATGTTATGTGTAGTGTACGTGGTTGTATGGTGTACCGTACTTGTGGTTGCATGTTGGATTTGTGGTTGGTTTGTTGCATCATTCCTGATGTCCACCAACTACACAACACACTAAACTATTATATTCTTTATGGAAAATTGACTCTAGTAATCTCATTTCCAGTGTTATAGCGTTATCATTGACCACTCTCTGTGTGTGTTGACTATACGTAGCTGTTTGAGCCACTACTAATAACTAGAAATGGAAGGATCCGACAAATGATGTCTTCTTTATTCAATGTATCACCAATATCAATAGGATACCAGTTTTGACCGAAATACGCTGGTCCGTGGGCATCCACGGTGCTTCTATTGTCCCTAAACATGGGGAGGGGGATATCTTATTCTGACTGGGGAGCCTTTAGCCATTGGCTATTCCAACAGGCACCCAGTAAACAAAAGGAAAGAAAAACAGTTGCACAAAATAGAAATAAATAAATAGGAGAATCTAAATGTTAAATGATTAATAGGTACAAAGAAGAGAAAAAGAATTCAGAGGTCAATCAGAGCATGCCATTGCAATTAGTTGTCTTGAACATTCAAAATCCAGGCAGAATAAGTGAACATGTAAAGAATATGAAATAGACAGAAGCCATGCAAGACACGCCAACATGCCAATAAGATTTAGTGTAATAAGAAAATGGATGATCATCCGTCTACACAGAGATCACCATCATAACCCTTGAGCAATGTTTTTGTTTGTGTATTAGTCGGCAGCAGAGGAGAAATGCGTTTTACAGTTTTACGTACAGTATGTACAATGTGCTAGCTTTTGTAGCACATTAACAGTTTAGGCCAAGTTCCTGTGTACAGTAAGTAATGTGTATTGTATGCAGGGTTCTGCCCAGGTAGTTTTCCAAGGTGGTAATCAAGTCAATTGTTTCACAGCTAACACATGTTCGAAGACTTACTTCTCCTACTTCTAAGTGTACCTTACAACCAAAAACAGCAGCTAGGGCTTTTTTCAAGGTAATAAGACTAAACATGAGGCTAATGAAGTGTTTGAATCACAAAAACAGGTTTGGAGAAAGACTTTATTTCTGTGATTTCAAATCCTTTGATCTCTGAATAGTTGGAGGTGGATGGCCATGAATTTTGCTGGTTGGACCTGACCACCTCCGACCAGTGTAGGCTGAACCCTGTGTACGTACATATGTAAAGAATTACACGTATGTCTGTAAACAGTAACGTGCAATGAAGGTGCATTAAGAATAGTAGTTGTAGAAATCAGGCTCATTCATAATAAAGGGACCAATGTGTTTCCAATCACATCAGTGTATACTGTATGTGCATGAACATACAGTACTTATTAGGGTAGGATAAAACTGTTGCTGAAACTGCCAAAATGCAGGAATTTTCTTCAAAATTGCAATGTAGGTGACAAATACAAAGCTGAAGGATAAACCCCTTCGTAAACCTGATACCATTGTTGCAAAGATAAACCGTTGTAACCTATTCGTAAGTAATTTAGGACAAGGGGCGGCAGTCCCACGTTTTTTTTTATCCAATTTACTCAGTCATTGTTGACCATCTTGTCCACCGACCCATCCTATCACCTTCCCTCCTCTCTGTCACCCTCACCCTCACCCTCACCCTCCCTCCTCACTCTCACCCTCCCTCCTCACTCTCACCCTCCCTCCCCTCTCTCACCCTCCCTCCTCTCTCACCCCCTCCTCACTCTCACCCTCCTTCCTCTCACTCTCACCCTGTGCTGTAGGATGCTCGCTACCTGTTCCAACTCCACATGGCACTGAAGCAATACAGAGAGGCCGGGAGGACGGCCATCATTGTAGCCAGAGAACACCAGAACAATGGAAACTACAAACATGCTCATGACGTCCTCTTCAACATGTATCAAGGTGAGGTCACTCATGCTGTAGGAGGTGTTACATGTACATAGGAGTGTGAGCAATGTAGAGCGGGATACAGCCACACTTCATTTATCCAAAACTGGTTTATCTGAAAACCTCATTAATCCAACACTCTGCTGTGATCACCATCGCTACATAGTGTATAATCCACCCCAATTTATCCAACACCTCTGGTTTATCTGACACATTTTATGAGGAACAAAATTAATGTGGTACGGTAAACAAGGGCTAACTGTACAAATGTGCATCTGCCTTTCATATGAGCAAATAGTCCATATGTGATGAGGGAAATATGCTGTGGGTAGATCTCACATCCTAATGTGTATGGGGGAGGGGGGCTTGGGAAGAATTGACGGGGGAGGAGGGGCAAAGCTGTGTGCCCATGTGTAAACAGTACTGCATTTACACACATAATTCCCTCAATTTCAACTGGCTAAAGATTCTGATATGTAAGATGGTACATATCAGTTCAAACCACACTCCCTTAAAGAAGTTCCACATCTCTGCTCTCCCTTATTCAACCAGACTGCACTGCTAGACTCATACCACAACACACACACACACACACACACACACACACACACACACACACACACACACACACACACACACACATGTGTACTGTACTACCCTGGTAATTTTCCTTACATACATCTTTTATTTATCTCTCAGAACTGAGAAAGCAGGATATTAAAATTCCATCAGAAATGTCCCAGAATCTGATGCTTCTTCACAGCTACTCTTTAGTGAAGGTCCATGTCAAGAAAGGTGACCACTTGAGGGCTGCACGCCTCCTCCTCAGAGTTGCCAACAACATCAGTAAATTTCCTTCTCGTAAGTCCAGTCTGTGATCGTGAGTCTCACTTAGCTATGCACTCCAAAATGGCTCCTTAGTTCTTTGCTGTCCTGGTACTTCAGCCCAAACCACTGTCTGTCCACGCATATACGTACGTATCTCTAGTCTGATCAGATAGACTATCTGTAGCATTTGCTACAATGTAAGGTGATCATAGCCCTTTGTACAGTACAATAAGAGTCTGCTTTAGATGTTCACACATACAGTGGAACCTCTTGTGGAACGGACACTTTGGGACCTGAAAAACAGTTTGTTATACAGAGGTTTCCACTATTCAGAGGTTGTTTTATACACATAACAATTTGTTTGGACCCACAAAAGCAGTCTGTAATAAAGAGGTTTCCACTATTAGGGGAGTTTGTTATAAGAGGTTCCTCTGTATACGTACATGTACTTCTATGTCATGATATCCACTACAACTTGTTCTATTGCATTGTGAAATGTGTGCTGTGTGCATGGTCAGACTGTAATGACCAAAAACATGTGATATGCAGTGTTTTCAGTGTCTTTGGTAAGATGATATACTTGTGTGGTGTATTGACTGAATGTTAGCTGTGCTGTGCATGAGTTAGTGAATGTAAATTTCCAACAATTCTGTTCCTAAGTTGGTGTTCTTGAGTATGCGATCAGCACACCAGCGAACTGTGATGTCATTGTTGGTCTCTTTTTTGAGTGTCTTCCAAAACCACGGTAGTCTTGTGTTGGTACAGCAGTTGGTACCAGAGTAGCAGTCTTTACCGTCCCACAGTGTGTTGTTAGCATACCATTGTCGGGAACCACGAGTGATAGTAGCCGTGTCGCAGAAGTAGTCCATGCCCACATAAGATGGTGGTGAGGTTCCAGGATGTTTGGCACATGGACAGTTGCAGTCATTAGATCCTTCCTTAAGTACGCCAGCAGCATACGACCATATATGGCTATTGTTATTGTTCAAAGGTCCTTGTGTGATAGATAGACCAGTGAGGTAGTTTTGACTGAGAGTGCGTGTGTTGGGGTAAAATGCACATGGCCGGTTGAAAGAGTATCCAAGTGCTCTTCCACAGACGTAGTTGTACGATATCCCATGTACTGGAAAGACCACAGGGTCACAGCGGTCATCCAGTGAAGGTCCACACACTCTCTTACCTTTAGCCCAGTACTGAGCCAGAGGTGGTGGACACTGTTGACAGGGTTGACTCTTATTGATATGGGCCACTCTCATGAGCCCTATAAATCCACAGTGTACTTGTTCCAGTTCACAGTAGAACTGGTGTGCAGTGTTATTGTGTGTGTATGTGTTGATCCAGTAGAGTCCTGATTTGGCATTCCTATTGCAGTGGTATATGTCCATACATGAGTTAGCAGGTTTGTCTTTAGTGGTTCCAATGAGGCACGTTTGTTGACATCGAGTAGAAGTGTTGGTGTTAGTAGAGAGAGCTCTATTGGACGGTTTATCTCCAGCAGTGAGGTTGGAGTAGCATCCGAGGATTGAGAGGAGAAGTAGAGGTACAAGTGGAGGAAGGACTTTCATATCTCTTGTTGTTCTTCAAATTCTGGTGAAGAAATCACAAATCAGTGGAATCACACTAAAATGGTGCTTGGCTCAAGCTGCTTACAGACTATACTACTGCCTAATAGTCTGCTTAGAGTTGCCTTTTACGTAGGTTGCCAAGTGGGAGGTCAATCATGCCTGCTTTTCCATATGTACACCCACTTGGTCATTGGATGCTGAGTACTGCAATCCTGTAGGTATCCTTGGTAGTACAGTTGAATTGTTGTACATACCGTGTGACTGTACACCAATTCTGCGCTATACTGGGTTGGCGGTATTGGGATTCACTTGTTAAGGTTTTTCAGCTGACAATATTTCTATTTCTTTCCAAACTGCGTAGTTTCGTGAACTTAGCCTACTATTGTGTTCTTCTTCACATGGTATCCATGAGTTCCCTGCTCGTCTTGACAGCTATGTATGTACACTAAAGCTACAAATTGGTGTGTGACAATATTGTGCAATTTTGCAAATTTGAATATGACCATCATCACCATTTAGAAGAATTACTGGGCATAGTATTTGGAAGAAATTTGAATATTTTAGTCTTGGTCTGTTGTTGACCGAACTTGGTACCTTGCAGGTAATAATTATTGTATGCGTGTGATTTTCAAGAAACCTTCTTTTCACAAGTGAATTCTTCAAATAGCACTGTAACTGTGGCTATTGGCAAAATTTCACTGCAAATTCAGTACATACCCTCCTATGTACAGTGTAGCTAGCTGAAATAAAATAATCAGGCAACCACTGTATACTTTACAATCTGATGATATACGTATTTGCATACTGCTAACAAAGGTACTGTATGTACGTATTTCAACAACTGATGTGCATTGCACGAGTGCACAGTTCAATGAATATGGTGTACCGCAAGAAGGATCATTAACAGCGATGTTATATGCAATATTTGGATGTGTTCTCCTTGACTGAACACTACATTGCTACATTTGCAATTTATTGTTAAGTGGAGGGAAGTGGAATTTGAATACAGTGAATTCTCCTTAATCTGCCACTGCTTTATCCACCATCAATTTTGTGCATGAATTGATGGAAAGGGCTGCATATTGATTTGGATAATCCACCAAACTTGTTTATCCACCCAAATTTTTCAAAACGAATTGTGGTGGAGTAATGGGAGTTTACTGTATTACTTAGGTAGGGAAAGGGTGGTGGGGGGGGGGGGGGGGGGATCATGATAAACTACATAGGTAATTCCCACTCACTCCCGCAATCAGCACTGCACTGGGGGTTCTTTGGGATTTTTGGCTTTTTTATAGGATATTCCTCATGTTAGGGGTAGGGGCAGAGGTATTCACCAAAACCTCACAATGTCCACCATTTCATGCCAGCTACTTGTCTTCAAGCATTATTGTGCAACATAGCCAGCATATTCACGAGTAAGGAACAGCTATGAAGAAATCCCATTTAAGAAATCTACAAATATTGTTTGTGTTACAATACCCATAGACTGACATTTTCCATGGGACTTGATTTTCTCAATTTTCACGGGGGACTTTTTATCTGCTCAAAGATTGCTCCCTTGCAATTCATCGCTTAAACAGCCATCACACATTTACCAAGTTGATTGTCTTTTTTAATTTTTGCTGAAAATGTTAGACACTTCATTATGTCATGGGTACATTTGATGTTTGTGTAGGTACAGTAGGTACGTATCCATACAACTACTATATCTGGTTTATTTTCTTTTTGTCTACAAGTCTGAGGTGTTCAGCCATGTTGATCTGTTAGCATTCCACCAAAGAGCACCTGATACAGTGCTAATGTGCTCAATTGTGAGGATAGTTATCTTGTATTGGAGGCTTTATTGTGTTTAAAAGCTCAGAAGCCCGGTGCAGTCTCATCACATTCGACACTCAGGATAGCCCACAATGGACCGGCTGCCATTTTTATTTGACTTGTATACAATGTCTTGTATTGAAATGATATGTTGTGTGTGTACATTAGGACTCATCTCTTTCTGTGGAAATGAAAACGGCAAGTATCTTTCAATGTGGATTAATTAAAGTGTAGTTTCACCAAAAACGTCAGTTTATACAGTGCGTACCACACACTTGAACTACGCACTCATAGACTGATACTGCAGAGTCTTTTTTGATTAGTTTAACAGATATATTTCGTTCTATTTTTGATAAAATGAAACATCCGTTAAACCAACCAAAAAGACTGTATTACCCCACCAACCACTATCATGTTGATTGGATGTAATAGGCATCAGGTATTATATGTTTTATGACGGTCTCACACAACATACAGTACATTACAATACATACATTTCTGATTATCAAGCTCTTTTCCATACCTTCCATACTCTGACAATACCATTGTATTTATACGTAGGTCTAAGGGCCATTTTGCCCTATCATGACCATAGTAATAATAATAATTAATATTTGTTTAATATACCAATTAATTCAATTCATACTGTGTACACATTAATTCAGTTCATACTAATCACACACTTTCTGATCTACAGTACACGCTCATAGACTGATACTTTTGATAAACCGTGGGACATACAGTCACTGTACGTTTGTAGTTATTCAATTTTATTACAACTAAGTTTCCACTGTGAAACTGAAGACCCTAAGTAATTATTTAATATTAATTAATATTAATTATTAAATTTGGATAGTAATGAAATGCCTTTTTTTCTTGATTGCGAATGTAAATTTCCAACAATTCTGTTCCAAAGTTGGTGTGCTGGAGTATGCGATCAGCATACCAGCGAACTGTGATGTCATTGTTGGTCTCTTGTTTGAGTGTCCTCCCAAACCACGGTAGTCTTATGTTGGTACAGCAGTTGGTACCAGAGTAGCAGTCTTTACCGTTAAGGAAGTGCTTTCATATCTCTTATTCAATGTCTCCAGTCAACAGTTGGCTACTGAATAAACTACTTTACTGACGTTGCTTGGCTACTACAGCATTACCTTAAAGTGTTGATGTTGACTGGTTTGAGTTGTGGTGATAAAAAATTGGCAATGGGCAATCGTAATCAATTGTTATTGTAAACAATCAATGTATGGAAAGTTTTATTCCAATCAAATGATCATTTCAATATCCCCTCTCCCTCCCCCTCCTCCTCTCCTCCCCCTCTCCCTCCCCCCCTCCTCTCCTCCCCCTCTCCCCTCCCCCTCCAATAATGTAAGAGTAGTGATACAGAAGTAGCCTACTTGTGTGGCAAATACAAGCCTAAGGGAATTTGTGTCTATATTTTTGGTATGTGTATTATGTTGTGTAGTTGCATGTTGTCTTCTTGATGTACTCCGTGTATTGTACAGCAAGTTAGTTCCCTTTAGTGCTCATTTCCTTCCTGTTGTCTTGTAGTGTGGTGAGATAGCAAGCGCATTAGTCTGAAGCCTCCTTTACCTACAAGCTGTCCTGTGTATTTTGAGGTTGTCCAGCTGGTCTGCCTATATCAGCCCAGTCATGTACGTACATATATGTCCAACAGGATTTCAGATAACCCTACAAGCATTATAACTGTCTCTGTGGTACTGTACTCTTTAATGTAGTGTTGTCTGCGTACCTGTGACCCCACAAACCTACCGGTAGACACATACTTTGACCACAAGACTTGACTGTGACCACATCAAATAGGCAAGAAAGCATCTTGCGGAGGTTCCATGTCCAACCTTTCTTACTAGGAATGTGTGCACATATGTAATGCAATACGTAATTGTATGTGTGACTCATGCGTTGGAAGGCTTTAACTACACTGGTGACACAATGGGAGTATGGTAGCAACTATTTGAGCTTTCTGTAACATACACACTCAGGAATACATTGAAGTGTGCTGCAAGCTGTGTGAATCTCAGATGACTAGTGCCAAGCCAGACTTTGTACATATATAACAAAGAGCGTGTACATACGACACAGTGTGAATATGTATTCACCACAGCAACTAATCTATCCATTATAACTTATGTACAATACATAGTGAATACATACTACTGTATTCTACTGTATACCATTGCATACTACTGTATACCACTGCATACTACTGTTAACCACTGCATACTACTGTATACCACTGCATCAGGGAAGTTACCAGAAAATAAATAGGGAGTGGCACACATCAATGACTCGAGTGCCATTATGTAACATTATTCTATTGCTACGCTAAAAAGTTCACCAAAGTCAGTGGAAGCATAGATGTTCGTTCATGTTGTTAGCCATTCCCCTCCCTGTTGTTAGCCTCATTCCCCTACCTGTTGTTAGCCCCATTCCCCTGCCTGTTGTTAGCCCCATTCCCCTGCCTGTTGTTAGCCATTCCCCTGCCTGTTGTTAGCCCCATTCCCCTACCTGTTGTTAGCCCCATTCCCCTGCCTGTTGTTAGCCTTGTTCCCCTGCCTGTTGTTAGCCTCATTCCCCTGCCTGTTGTTAGCCTCATTCCCCTGCCTGTTGTTAGCCCCATTCCCCTACCTGTTGTTGCTAATGTACGTGCTTTGGGGTTTGTGTGTGGGAAGGGACCAAGAACAAGTGGTACACACGTTTCGGTCCTACAACATGTTCTGTATGTACTATGCATGTACAGTACACTGTATGTGTAAGTTGAGTTGACCATGTTCCATATAGTCAATAGCATTTTGTGACCTTCTGAGTGAAGCATTGGCATATACTGAAAGTACAGTACATATGTATGTGTTTGCTTACATGTAGAAATAATGTGGGGTTGTACATGGCCAGGTATGTTCACTGACGTGGTGTGTGTGTGTGTGTGTGTGTGTGTGTGTGTGTGTGTGTGTGTGTGTGTGTGTGTATGTGTGTGTGTGTGTGTGTGTGTGTGTGTGTGTGTGTGTGTTTATGCATTTGCATTTTGTTTATGCATGTTTGGAATGTATTCTATTTACATAATACATTATGCAAGATATTAATTGATAGCTGATGGAGGTGGGGCTTAGATAAGTGATTCCTAGAACTTTGAAGTGCTTTTGGGAAACAGAAAAGGGTCTTTTCTAATGATATTCATTGTGACTTTATCTGATAGTCAACTGCAGGGGTTGCAAGATGTCCCCTGCCCCTCCTCCCCGCCCTCACTGATGGTACGATGCCCCTACAGGCTATACTCACAGATGATACTAACTAGTTTCACTTGCTTACAGTGTATGCCATGTGTACTGCTGTATTTGGTATGAGTAAGTTTTGAGCTATTGTCAGACGGGTGGGTCTTTTATGACCATTTGGTCTGTTAGGAGGCAGGAGGTGGCTGTATGTCAGCCTTTCCTGGATAGCTGGTTCCAAAAAAGATATCCATAGATACGTATGAGTAAGGTTGCAGGTGAAAACACTCACCAGATTGTCTGTGCTATGCAGGGTCTTTTGGGGGCAGAGTTTGACCTCCTTTGACTGCCTTGATTCAAGTGAATACAGCATCCATTTGCAGCCTCATTCTCCTCACTCCCTATGTACAGTACATACGTATGCAGGGCCAGAAATAGCAGTTTGCCATTTACCATTTTCTGAACAAAACTTGAAAACAGTAAACCAAAATCAAGTCAGGTCATTCATTTTATTTATTGCTCTTAATAATATTATACTCAGAACATAAATTGAGAGCTCATAGCTATTGCTGGTAAGTGCATTTGGTAGGGTTGATGGAACAAATTATGGGAATTATAATATTGTCAGTGATGAGCAGAAATGGGTGACCATATCTACCGATACAGTATAACCTGATTTGTCCAACACTCGGTTTATCTGAGGAACAGATGTGGTTAGATCAATGAGTGCCTGTCATAGTTAGTTGTTGTTTATTTGGCATTATTATGTAAGCCCAAATCTCTCTTCTGCCATTTTGTTCTGCATTATCCCTACATATGAAGTACTACCGTCCTTCAGCTCAATATGGCTGGTCAACCCAGGTACCCTGTCAATTATGTATGAACAGTAGGCCCTTTGTGCTGCAGTTTGCTTTGGTACCCTATCCAATGGCTGTCATAGCCAGCAGACCACTATGCTGGTGTGTGTGTATACTGGTAGAATACTAGGGTAGGAAAATCTCACATGTTGAGATCAAAGTGTTACTTGATACAGGACAACATTGCTCTGTCCCACTTGACATCCCTTGCATTGACATGTGTACTTTTGAATCCTCTGAAATTAGGACACCTTCATTACAGTGCAGCTTACTGTGGTCCCAGTGGTGTTCACATTACAGGACAACTTACTGTGGTCCCAGTGGTGTCCACATTACAGGACAACTTACTGTGGTCCCAGTGGTGTCCACATTACAGGACAACTCACTGTGGTCCCAGTGGTGTCCACATTACAGGACAACTTACTGTGGTCTCAGTAGTGTCCTCGTTACAGGACAACTTACTGTGGTCCCAGTGGTGTCCTCGTTACAGGACAACTTACTGTGGTCTCAGTGGTGTCCTCGTTACAGGACAACTTACTGTGGTCCCAGTGGTGTCCTCGTTACAGGACAACTTACTGTGGTTCCAGTGGTGTCCACATTACAGGACAACTCACTGTGGTCCCAGTGGTGTCCTCGTTACAGGACAACTTACTGTGGTCCCAGTGGTGTCCACATTACAGGACAACTCACTGTGGTACCAGTGGTGTCCACATAGAGATTTCACTGTACACTTTTTGTCTTTTGCAGATACTGTTCCAATCCTCACGTCCACGGTGATAGAGTGCCAGAGATCTGGTCTCAAGAACTCCGCTTTCACCTTTGCTGCTATGTTAATGAGGACGGACTATCGTCCACTCATTGATCAAAAGTGGAAGAAGAAGATTGAGCAGATAGTCAGGTTAGACTGGTTGAGCAGATAGTCAGGTTAGACTGGTTGAGCAGGTAGTCAGGTTAGACTGGGAGAGCAGATAGTCAGGTTAGACTGGTTGAGCAGATAGTCTGGTTAGACTGGTTGAGCAGATAGTCAGGTTAGACTGGTTGAGCAGGTAGTCAGGCTAGACTGGCTGAGCAGGTAGTTAGGTTAGACTGGTTGACAAGAGAGACCCCAAAATTAGGTGTCATTATGAGAAGTTGTTAATTTCTTATCAGGGATATCTAACAGCATGTACAGTACTAAGGGGGAGTTACTACAGTAAAACACTGAACATGGAATAGCGGAAATGTGGAATAACAGAATAGGGGAATAACGAAACAGTGTGCCCGTATTCCGTGTTTTAGTGACTCCCGTACTAAGGTGGCCATTCATGCCTCAAAGGTAGTTTGCAATGAGCAGAAATTTGTGTGAAGAGTGTTCTTATTTAGGTTCTGCTGTAGCATACCAGTTGTAAGGATCGAGGCACCACACTGTAATGTAGTGTAGGTAGGTGTGCTGTATTTGTTTGTAGCACTAACTCCTGGAGTCTCACTAGTCCGGCCTGTTAGACCGGCCCAAAGGGCTTTATGTACTTGATTACAGCTCTTGTGTTGACGGCCAATTTTGAGTGTGTTTGTGTGTGATCTGTGTGAAATTTGATATGCCTGTTGGCGGGTGTATAATATGAATACTAGGGTT
>CAUJGJ010000487.1:2122700-2125200 GCA_963170055.1 Halisarca cf. caerulea
GGCCTACTGACCAGTCAGCTGCTGGCCCTGTGCTTTCTCCTTGTATACCAGAGATATGAAGTACCAGGCTAGCGGCTAGACTAGCTTAGATAAGCGAGGGCTTAGGACAGGCACCTGTATGTACATGCAATATAAGTGCAGTTCTGTCTAGATGGTCCTGGCAGGCCAGGCTAGTCCAGGCATGAAGTATTTTTCACAGTGCATGGTTTAGCTTAATTGTGTGATGTGGCATTAATTACCGAGCATGTATGTAGAGCACTTTGCACTGTCCCTAAGACTATAAAAGCACTTCTCTGCAGGGTAGATCACTAGGTAGCTCACACTGATGTGTCTTCACACAAATACCTTCACTAGAATATCTCCACCACATGCAGCACCTCCACCAAGGCCAGTGTACCTTCATGTGTATAAGTTTACATATACTACAATAGACATAATTTTTAATACATTAATACATGAGGTATGCCTGATTGGCCAAAGACCAATTTGTAGCTGGTATCCCAACCTTCACCCTTGGTTGTTGGCTGTGATGTTCATTGTTGTACTATGTGACAGTGAGTTCCATCTCAAGGTTGTCCAGGACCGTTGTCTGATTCTCAAGTGGTGTTTTGACCCTCTCTAGTTACAGTAGAGTCAGACCACCTGTCTACAGAGGCCACCATTGGCTGATCCATGAGCCACTAAAGCAGTTCATATCTACTCTACATAAGGACCCCCTGTGTATAGAGATCACAATTGCTTGGTCCCTTGAGGGGTTGTTATAGACAGGTTTTACTTTATGTAGAACTGAAAATTCCACTTCTTCTCAACAATGCCAACCATGTTGTGTACAACATTAAAACGCCTACAATGTATTGCACAGTTGTACGGCAACCCTGGAAGAGACACAACTCTTACCCCCCCCCCCCCCCCCCCCTCCCTCTCACTACCACATCCACTCACCCTCGCTCCATGAAAAAATCTTGGCTAGAGCACTGATGTACATATAAATTTAATGGTGGCCACTTATGTATATGTGTGTATATATGTTCCATGTGCCTGCAGGTTGCAGTGAAAATGTACAGCAAGAAGCAGGCAGTTGATTCCTATGTGCTCCAGAACGTCTACCGCGAGGTTAAGCTGATGCAGAGAGTACAACACCACAACATTGTGCAACTGTTTGACTTCATTGAGACTGACAACAACTACTACTTAGTCACAGAACTCTGCAGTAATGGAAGTCTTCTTGACCTTGTGGTGATGAGAGGGAGCATAGAGGAAGGAGAAACTAGAGAGTACTTGAGGCAGATTGTGAGCGCTGTTGACTGCCTGCATTGCAACAACATTGTTCACAGGTATACTTGTGTGTGTGTCTTGTGTACATTTTATATACGTACATGTACTGTACATACATACGTACATATATATATATATATATATATATATATATATATATATATATTCCTTGTGTGTGAGAGAGAGTTCTGTGTGTAAAATGTGTGGTTGTACATACAGTCAAACCTCATTAACAAGAACTTTAGGATACCCACAAAATTGCTTCTCATTATCAGAAGTTCTTCCTATCAGGCTATAGTAATACATGTACAGTACTACAGCAAACCTCAGAGGGCTAGGAATCTAGCTTTTGTCTGAGCCTAGCATATTTACTCAATGTGTGCAAAAGGTTGTGGGTGGGAGTTTACCATGAATTTTGTATATAATAGTAGGAAACTCCCAAATATGGTCTGTCCATGTGAGTACCCTGTGTGGGGGGTTGGGCATCTGGTGTGGCCAAGCAGTCTGGCTATGCAATTTGCCATGTTATGTAGGAAATGCGATACAATAAGTATGTACGTATTATATGCAGTATAACAAGCATGTTTATGTACCGTACCTTATCACCCAGACCATCATCCAATGAATAATATTATGTGCCCATAGCATCATCTGATGTACATACTTACTTCGTATGTGTATGACATTGTACGTATGTGCGTGTGTATGGAGGGCAAGGAGAAGGGGGAATGCTCAGACTTGTTTCATGTGTACACAGACTAAACCACCTCATTGTGCTTAATCCCATAGATACACACATAATCTGTAGTACTATATCAACTTTAGGGATATAAAATTGGAGAATTTGCTGTTGACATCATCAATGACAGTGAAGTTGATCGATTTTGGACTGAGCAACACAGAAGGGTCCCAGACCCAGTGCGGTTCTCCTCTCTATGCTGCTCCCGAGATGCTGGGAGCCAAGAGCTATGGAAAAGAGGTGGACATTTGGAGCATGTTAGTGTGTGTGTGTGTGTGTGTGTGTGTGTGTGTGTGTGTGTGTGTGTGTGTGTGTGTGTGCGCGTACTTTTGCATTCATATGAATTTGGTACAGTATATGTATTTTTCCCTTGCACATGATACCCGACATACAGTACATGCAGTGTACAGACTTATACATATTACATATGTATATGCAGTGCAGTTCACATGTATTAATAATGTCCTGAGTGTAAATAGTGTGTAT
>CAUJGJ010000487.1:2125400-2127900 GCA_963170055.1 Halisarca cf. caerulea
AGCACTTACAGTATCTGCTTGCATGTGTCAGAATTCTCACGTTTTTTTCCATTTCCAATGTAGAGGTGTGTGCCTCTACATGATGCTGATGGGCACGCCTCCCTACCAGCCCGAAGCAACTGCTGGCATTGCCGGCCTCACTCTGCTCCATGCCAAGATGATGGACGGACGCATGAACAGAATCAGTGATAACATCTCCACTAGTAAGCCCCAACTTTGTATGTACGTGGATATGTGTACGTACATACATAGGTGTGTTCAATTTTTGGGTCGGGGTGCTTTGCAACACATGTGCATATTGTATGTAGATTCGGGAACAAGACAAACTGTTCATATAATTACTACAGCAGGTGACACTTGTGCAATGCTTCAAAATGTCTCAAATGCCTCAAATCAGCATGCTGTAAACCTTTATGGTGTATAGATATATGTACGGACAATCATAGACACTTGTACAGTATGTTAAGGGTGTATGTATGTGCGTATGTTGATTCTGTGTCTTCTTTGTTGTTTTGTACAACAGAACCTCTGTAATCCACGCCTCAGTAATCCGGCATTCTCTAATCTCACTAAATGTATTCTACGGACAGTCACTGCATACTCTGATACTCTCCATAGCCCGACAACCTCCAGCCGTGCTATATCCTGACATACGTAGAGTTTATTTTCCACAGAGTGTCCAATGGTATAGAAGTTCCACTAGCTGTGTTGTTTTTCCTATAAGATGCTGTCACCCCAGCTGTGTATACTGTATGTGTTGTTTGCTGTGCAGGCTGCCAGAATCTGATACTGAAGATGCTCTGCTATGATCCTAAGAAGAGATTATCCATAGAAGAAAGTCAGAAGCACCCCTGGATCACAATGAAGGGGTTTTACCCCCTCCCTCCTGCCCCTGTGTGTAGAGCTGTCACATATGATGATGTGAATCAATTTGTGTTGTCGTATATGAGTGAGTTGGAGACCATGAAAGGGCAGAACACAGACGTACTTGTACAAAACATCTTAGATAGAAAGATGACAACAGCAACATCCACCTACCATCTGCTGGTGAAGGCGTTTGAGCAATGCCAAGCAAGACACAAGAAAGCACCTACATCTGGTATCACCTGTAAGCGATCATCTTCAGATAACAGTCTTGCAAAGAAGGCTGGGGGTTCGAAAACAGCTCACACTTCTGAGTTCAACAGAAGAATCTCTGAAAGTCAACTTCCCCCTCTTCCAATGAGTGAAGGACTGTCATCTGCAAGAAAGGTTAGCCTGAGGATGCTGCAGTGTGTGTGTGTGTATCAGATGTTATTAAATTCCTGTATTACTAGATGTCAACCAAAACCCGCTATTCTCCAACAAGTACGACTATCCCTCATCCTCCGAATGTGAGGTGCACACCCCCCAAAGGCCAGCGACCGAACACAAGGCAGACTACATCCACTGGTAAACGGCAGGTAAAAACGCGACACCTTTCAAGAGAGATGGAAGTACCGCCAACCGATTTTCCAAAGCTTCCCAAAGAGCATTTAGTGAAAGAGGCTGACCTGCAAACAGACAGATTTGGTGTTCTGGAAACCATCAATGAATCGTCCACTCAAAGGCACTATAAGTTGGTTGAGCAGGATCATTTAGCCAAACAGCAAGACTACCTTCTCTTCCCCTTGCCAGAGGATAGTGTAGGCAGGTATCCCAATGGCGTGAATCACAGACGACCACAGACACATGAAAAATCCAATCGTTGGCTGTGGAAACGAGCAGCTGACAAGCACGATGTTCCAGACGCACTACCAGGTAAGGCTGTGTATGCGGCTCCCCATATTGGGCTTGTATTCACCCCAACTAACTGTTGGACTGTATTTGGATGAACATGAACATAGAATCAAGCAGATGTACACATTTGGTCGTATTATTTTGTGCGTGATCTCCACTCGTACAGTGAAACCACTATATTGCAAACATCCTGGGACCAAAACAGGATCAACTGTCCTGAAGATTGAGGTGTCCTCACTTCAGGGGTTGAAGATGTACTATGGCCTATTATAGTGGATTATTTGGTTCCAGTGGCATGTGTCCACATTTGAGGGTCTGGATCAGAGGGTTCCCCTGTGTGTCCTTCTAGGGATCTTGTAGTCCAGCCAGCTGGACCCACGTTCATATGCTGTCGGCACTTACGTATGAATGTTGGTCCGGCTGGCTGGACTAGGGACCTTGCTCATACTTCTATGTACGTCTTTCTTTGAACTCTGCACAGGCCTACTGTACATACACATATGTATGTACATTCTATATAATATACGTATGCTGTATGTACATACATTTGTATGCAAATACAATGTGTGGTATTTAAATAGCCAAGTGTGTGAACGTATGTTCAGACTAGAATTAATGCAGTGTCTGTCACAAGTGCTACTTGTATCCCGGTAGACATCGACAAAGACAGCCTCAAAAGTGCAAAGAATTCTCTAGAGCCTCTTCCTTTTGAGGAGTGGATCGAATCCAGTAATGGAGACTT
>CAUJGJ010000487.1:2137900-2140400 GCA_963170055.1 Halisarca cf. caerulea
GCTGGTGTGTCATACATTTCATGATACTGTTAGAATGTGCAATCATTCATTGACCCCTCGAGATCGTCAGTATGTGGCCGTTGCTATAAATAGGAGCAGAGAACTCGAGCACTGCATACAAAGTTCAGGAAGCTAAAGTAAAGCATACGTCTTGTGAACCAATATTGGGTATATATGAACTTCATTGTTCAGTCCTTGGTGGTCTGCTCTCTGATAAGCACTGGTGTGTCTCAGAATAACACACAGTACTGTGTTGAGAACCCAACTGGAGAGGTCAGCCTCAATGTAGCTGTGAGAGGTGTTCCTGGACCAAAGGGAGACACAGGAGACACTGGACCGGTTGGACCACAAAGTCCCAAAGGGGAAAACGGCAGTAAAGGTCAGAAAGGCTCTCGTGGTATAGAAGGTAATGTAGGTCCCATTGGTCCTCCTGGGTTAGAAGGTCCCATTGGTCCCAGAGGGCATCCTGGACCTGATGGTACAAGAGGTCCACAGGGTCAGCGTGGTCCTCCTGGTGCAAGGGGACCCCAAGGTGACCACGGGGATACCATCTTGACTGAGGAAGAATTCAATCGCGTTAGCAATAGTGTGCAGGAGTCAGTGATGAAAAACCTGAACAGTTCCTTAAGTGAGGCTATTCAGAATGTACTTGAGGAGATGCAGAGAAGGGACCAAGTGATTGAAAATGCTGTATTGGGTCAACTAACTCTGGTGAGCCAAACACTAAACCAAAGGAAAAGAATTGTATGCAAGTGTGGAATATGTGGTGAATGGAGGAAAGTCATCCTCTTTGACACAACACAGGGGGATCTGTGTCCATCTAATCTGCGTACTGTTAGAAATGAAGACACCAACCAGACAGCATGTGGTAGGACAACCAGCCAAGGGTGTACAAAGTTGACATTTCCAGTCAGTGATGAATACACTAATGTGTGTGGCAGAGTAAGAGGGTATCAGTTTGGTAGCATGGATGCTTTTGATTTAGCAGTCAGTAATTTTGCACACATTCGCTTTGTTGTTGAAGGGTACTATGTGGACGGCATTTCTATAACTCATGGACAGCCATTAAGGCATTTGTGGACTTATGCTGTGGGTTTCTCTGAGGAATCAGGTAATTATGCTTGTCCTTGTAGAGGTGGAGCAAGTCCTCGTGTTTTTGTCGGCAGCCATTACTATTGTGAAAGTGCATTTCCTGTCAATGAACTCATTGGCAGAGTAGTTTGGGAGGATCCTTTGTGGGATGGAAGAAATTGCATTTCTGGTAACAGCTGCTGTGATCGCTATGGGTGGTTCCATCGTCAAGTAAGACCATCCTCCGACGACATCCATGTCAGGTTGTGTTCTGACCAAGGCATTGATAACGAGGATGTAATAGTAGACCAGCTGGAAATTTGGGTCAAGTAGAACAGATCTCGATTGAGGCTTAATTAGTGACCGTCTGGTAATTAAAGAATTCAGATCAACAAAATAAATAATAGGCACTGCAAACATTAGAGTACAATGGTAAGCAGAATATTTGATACACAGACCAGTCACCTTATAGTGCTGTTTTTTATTTTTATTATTATTATTATGAGTTTCTATTATATTAATGTATGCACAATTAATCTTTACAGTACATAAACATTGTATAGAGCACTAAGAAAACAACTTGAAGGGAAAATGAGGTAAAAAGCACACAATGTTATTACTGCCGTAATTTTAGTCAGGAAGGCTGAATGCTACTGACAGATTTTGGGCATCATAAACAAACTGTGCTTCTGAAATATTTGCATATATAGGCAGTGAAATTCCACCTCACATCAAACCAACTATAGAAGGGATTAATTGTTCTATAGATGGTGTATACTTTATATAGAGGTGTCCTCATGCATTAGTGATGTACTGCACAATATAATAAAAACTTGCATAGCTATCTCAAAGGGATTTCAGACAAAATCATACATTACTTCTTATGCAGGTATGTATGTACATAGAGGAACTTACTATCAGGACAGATCGATATAGTATACGATCACTCCACCAACTACAGAACAATCTCTCTACTACTATGTACCTCGATTGACTTATAGAAAAATTACCTATACTATAATATTAAAATCTTAGAGCATGCAAGATCCCACATTTCAGCATGCCAATTTGGATTTCTATAATCACCAATAATTCACCAATCATGTCTGCTGAAACTACTTGTATCCTACTCCAAGTGTCTTCATCTCTGGACCATCTCAACACCACTCACACTATCTCCTGTACCTTGATTTCTATAAAGTATTTAATAATATTCCTCATTATAAATTGCTGCATGTACAAATTAGATATTAAATACCAACACGTTTTGGTTATGGTTCACAGGTAGGATACTGATTGTCCATCAGCAATTGTTTCAAATTAAGAATTTAACACAAATTAAACCACTTCACAGTATACTGTATACTTTACTGTATACTGTCCATAATATTGTATACTGCATTGTATATTGCATTGTGGAGTTATCTAT
>CAUJGJ010000487.1:2152900-2172900 GCA_963170055.1 Halisarca cf. caerulea
CCTTAAGTGAGGCTATTCAGAATGTACTTGAGGAGATGCAGAGAAGGGACCAAGTGATTGAAAATGCTGTATTGGGTCAACTAACTCTGGTGAGCCAAACACTAAACCAAAGGAAAAGAATTGTATGCAAGTGTGGAATATGTGGTGAATGGAGGAAAGTCATTGTCTTTGACACAACACAGGGTGATCCATGTCCATCTAATCTGCGTACTGTTAGAAATGAAAACACCAACCAGACAGCATGTGGTAGGACAACCGGCCCAGGGTGTGCAAAGTTGACACTTCCAGTCAGTGATGAATACACTAATGTGTGTGGCAGAGTAAGAGGGTATCAGTTCTATAGCATGGATGCATTTGATTTAGAAGTCACTAGATCTGCCCACAACCGTCTGGTTATCGGAGGGTACTATGTGGACGGTGTCTCTATAACTCATGGACAGCCATTAAGGCATTTGTGGACCTATGCAGCAGGAACAGCAGAATCGGTATCCACGTTTGCATGTCCTTGTAGAGGTGGAACAAGTCCTCGAGGGTTTGTAGCAAATAATTACTATTGCGAAAGTGGTTTTCCAGTTACTTACAGTAGCAGGGTAGTTTGGGAAGATCCTTTGTGGGACGGAAAAAAATGCATTTCTGGTAACAGCTGCTGTGATCGTTATGGATGGTTCCATCGTCAAGTGCGACCATCCTCTGATGACATTCATGTCAGGTTGTGTGCTGATGAACACACTGGCAATGAGAATATTTTTATAGATCAACTGGAAATTTGGGTAAAGTAGCTATAGTACTGTTCTATATCTTGAGGTTTACTTATATGCTGCTAATTCAGATCAACAAAGTAAAATTAGTAAGTACATACAAACATTAGAGTACAATGGAAAACAATTAAATAATTTAATTTGTTTCAAATTCATAGGAAATAATGGACCAGGTGTTCTAATATTATTATTATCACAGTATTATGGTATTGCTACAATATTATTATAGTAGATCATAATGTTGTATTTGTGTGCAAGAATGTATGCAATATTATAATATATTGATATGATTAAATGGCTGGCTTGTAACTTATGTACTAATACCTATACTATTAAATATGAGTGAGTCTATGGTTTCCCTGGTAGGAATATATAGTATATAGCAAAATAGCTTCGGAGAATCGTTTGCGGGATGGAAATTTAAGATTGCGTGTTACTGGTAACAGTGGTTGCGATCTCTATACATGGCGAGTTCCAACGATTCATCAAGTGCTGCATCATCTGATACCATCCATGTCAGTTTGTGCTCCAATGGAATCACAATCACTGAGAATGATTTTGGGGATCACCTTGAAGTTTAGGTGAAGTGTCATAGACACTTATGAGATGATGACACCAGGCCCGTAGGCAGGCTTTTGTTGGGGGGGGGGGTGCTTTTCAAAGTAAGATGGACAGTGGGGATCTATCATGCAACAAAATATGGATGATGGGATTTGCGTGTCATGTTCTTGTTTCGATCTCCATGCCTTTTTGCCATCAGTTTACATGCAGCTTTAGAAAGCGAATGGATCAATGCACCAGAGTAAATCACTTCAAAATTTCTAAACAAGTATGTTGAAGTTCCAGTAACTATTGGGTCTGACAGTTTCTGGCTAAATATATGAGAGTAGGTTCAGTGCAAGAATATTTTTAAGGTACCATTCCTGCAAAAGGGGGGGGGGGTGCTAACGCACCCAACGCACCCCCTGGCTACAGGCCTGGACTCAATAACTTAAAACCAGAGTAATACAAGTGTAAGGAATTTATATACACCCCGCTTATTGTGGTAAGGCATAGTGTAACATTATAATTTAATGATTATAGAGACATTAATTCAATATTTCTATATAGGTATATATTAGTGTGACAATATATATATTTTTACAACTGATGCACTGTAAAATCAAAGGATCTGGTGAGTTTGCATGTTTCAAACAGTAGCAGTGTGATCTGTATTGCCCTATGCTATGGCAGTGTTGGGAAAATACAGGTCTTTTTGGTTTGGTCTGTAATTGACAACAGGAAAATATTTACTCAACTAATTGGCACCCTACTTCAATGCAGGTGAATCCAAGGGAGGTGCTAAACTCTCTTTAGCATCAGTTTAGAAACTGGTTATAACCCGTCTCCTCAATGTATGGCATAAATAATCACTCCACCCTTAGGCACTAATGCACCCTTGGGTGTTGTAATTATTAAGGCCATACAACTCGGAGGTGGGTTATAACCTATATGTACATACATATATACATACATATATGTATGTATGTAGGTCTGCAATCCTGGAACTTGCCTGTGTGTAGTCCCTTCCATTAGGAAGTAATCATGGACATATTATGGTTTGACAGATTGGCAGTTCATTGATATTATGCTATTTTACTTTTTATCGTGCTCCATAATATTGGACAGGTTGCCCTTAGTCTGACGTGGCCAGACCGAATTCCTCCATTTGTAGGAGGAATTCGGTCTGGCCACGTCAGACTAGGTTGTCCTAGTGTTGTACAACATGTTACACTTAATAATAATAATAATAATAATAATAATAATAATAATAATAATTTGCAAACAGCACCAGCTTTTCAGTCTCACCTTGGGATGAAGTACTGATGCCATTTGTGTCAAAAAATCACCAATACCAGTTTCCATTCTAACGACACACGCTGGCTCCAAGCCACCCTGTCAGTGGGATCTCATAGGCTGGGAATTCAAAAGGCAATCCATCTTGCCTTTTTGGCTTCGGCTGATGGAGTCCTTCCACTGATGTGGGCCTTGCTTCCTACTGGTCCCTCAACTTACCCAGAAAGGGATTTGCTCTGAGAGCATGGATGGAAGATTTTTCACCAGAGACACCTGTACCACCTACACCCAACAAGTAGAAGGTCTGGGACATGCCAAGGGTTATTTATGACAGCATCCTTTAGTTTTAAACAAGGTCCCTATTAGTACAATGCCTCATCAAGCCTTGGCAGATTAGTCTGGCGTAGCCGACCCTTTATCCGCGCCAAAAATAAAAATGGCGCGGATAAAGGGTCGGCTATGCCAGACTATGGCAGATCACCAATAATGAAATAAAAATCACCTAAATCTATGATACCAATTATAAAATCTTAGTATAAACTTAAGTGTAGTTAAAATGTGAAGTTTCTTAAAATTTCGACCAATGTACCTTGTTATTCAGCAGTGAATTTTAGGTCACGACGAGTGGCCATGATTATAGAAGGCGTCATTTCACACCTGAATGGCGTCATTGTTTAGTGATACCAATGCCAATACATGTAGCTGAATTGTTACTAATTTTTAAAACACAATATATAACAGGCCCATACTCAGGAATGTTATGGGCCATGTTACGAGTTGAGGAATACTATGCTACAACAAAATTCATCCTTAAACTGTCGTTAAGGTATGAAAAAGCCATAAATAATTAACTTTGTTTTGAAAATTGGCTCATGTAACCCCCCTTTTGGGATTCCTGAGTATGGGCCTGTTATATACCATGCCTAATTAAGCTTGTGAAATGTAGAAATTAAAACTCTTCAGCTCACTACACTGGAAATATTTACAGTACATAGCAGTTCGTTTTGTGGAATAATTCATGTGGAAGAACATAATGGGTCTTGCTTGTGCATGTGACGTACCTTTCACATGATACGGTAAGATGGGCAAATACAGTATACATGCATGGTGTATTCATTGACCTGCTGGTCATGTAGTATGCATGGTCAGTGCTATGAATAGGAGCAGTAACCACATATATAAAGTTTAGTAAGCTTGAAGTGGAGCATGTGTCCTTTCAGAGTGAAACAATTGGTTATGAAATTCATTGTACAGTTCTTAGTGGTCTGCTCTCTGACAAGTACTGGTGTGTCTCAGAATAGCACGCAGTGTGTTGAGAACCCAACTGGAGAGGTCAGCCTCAATGTAGCTGTGAGAGGTGTTCCCGGACCAAAGGGAGACACAGGAGACAGTGGACCAATTGGACCACAAGGTTCCAAAGGGGAAAACGGCTGTAAAGGTCAGAAAGGCTCCCGTGGTATAGAAGGTAATGTAGATCCCATTGGTCCTCCTGGGTTAGAAGGCCTATTGGTCCCAGAGGGCATCCTGGACCTGATGGTTCTATAGAGGTCCACAGGGTCAGCATGGTCCTCCTGGTGCAAGGGGACCCCAAGGTGACCCTGGGGATACCATCTTGACTGAGGAAGAATTCGATCATGTTAGCAGTAGTGTGCAGGAATCAGTGATGAGAAACCTGGACATTACTACATTAATACAATGTACTTGAGGAGATGAGGAGAAGGGACCAAGTGATCGAAAATGCCGTATTGGGTCAACTAACTCTAGTGAACCAAACACTAAACCAAAGGAAAAGAATTGTATGCAAGTGTGGAATATGTGGTGAATGGAGGAAAGTCATTCTCTTTGACACAACACAGGATGATCCATGTCCATCTAATCTGCGTACTGTTAGAAATGAAGACACCAACCAGACAGCATGTGGTAGGACTACCGGTCCAGGGTGTGCAAAGTTGACTTTTCCAGTCAGTGATGAATACACCAATGTGTGTGGGAGAGTAAGAGGGTATCAATTCCATAACATGGATGCATTTGACTTAATTGTCATTAACTAGTTCCGCCAGCCCGTCTTGTTATATTGAAAGGTATGTGGATGGTGTCTCCATAACGTATGGACAGCCATTGAGACATCTCTGGACGTATGTGGTGGGTGTCACCGAAGAATCATCTAAATATATTTATCCTTGTCGAGGTGGAACAAGTCCTCGTGGTTGTGTTGGCAGCCATTACTATTGCAAAAGTGCGTTTCCGGGACCTAGAGCTATTTCTTATAGTGTAGTTTGGGAGGATCCTTTGTGGGATGGGAAAAATTGCATTTCTGGTAACAGCAGCTGTGATTGCTATGGGTGGTTCCATCGTCATATACGACCATCCTCTGATGACATCCATGTCAGGGTGTGTGCTGATGAAGGCATTAGCAATGAGGATGTACACAGATCAGCTGGAGTTTTGGGTAAAGTAGAACAGATCTCAAGGTTTACTGAACGGCTGCTACTGTGATCAGATCAACAAAGTTAATACTAAACGCACATGCAAACATTGGATTATGATGAGAAACAACAAATTATTTTGATAAAACACATATTAAAATTACAATGGTGTTATTGTATTACAATTGTGACAGTGCAGTGAAACCTGACTAATTTTAATCGGCACCTACTGTAGCTATAAACCAGTATTTGCCTAAGCCAGCCAAGATTCTCTGGCACTGACCATTACTTTTTCCATGCAAAATGACCTCTATGATCCAGCAACCTGCTAATTCAGCACTGTTTTGCATTCCCCAACGGGTGCCGGAATATACAGGTTCCTCAGTATTATGATATA
Source organism: Halisarca cf. caerulea (assembly GCA_963170055.1). Taxonomy (NCBI): domain Eukaryota; kingdom Metazoa; phylum Porifera; class Demospongiae; order Chondrillida; family Halisarcidae; genus Halisarca; species Halisarca cf. caerulea. The sequence continues at coordinate 2,158,318 of CAUJGJ010000487.1, forward strand.
TATTTATACAATAGTATAAGCATGCATATTTATCACATTTGTATGCAAGAAACGTACTTAATCAATATAAATGGTGCTGCATGACCTGTAACTTATGTATTACACTAAAACTATTAAGAGTCATTTTCTGGCAGAAAAAGTAGCAGAATAGCCTGGGAGAATTGCTTTGGGATGGAAATTAAAGACTGTGTTACTAGTAACAGTTGTTGTGACCTCTATATGCATGGAGATGTCCATCATCAACTGCTGCATCATCTGATGACATCCATGTTAGGTTGTGCTCTGATGGAATCACAAGCAATGAGGATGGCTTTAATCATCTTGAAGTTTAGGTGAAGTGACATGGACACGTATGAGATGCTGATTCAATTACTTAATTAAAAAGCAAAGACAGTATAATAATAATTATACAGTACATACGTAATACAGGTGTAAGGAACACATAATATTATACAGTACAGTACAGTAAATCTGTCTATAACAACCATTCAATTTAAGGGACCAAGTATATGTACGTAATTGTGATCTCTGTAGACAGGTGGTCCTTGTACAGAGGTGCTTTACTACAGCTGAACGGGACAATGAGCTAGCCTACTATGTGGTCTCTATAGACAGGTGGTCTTCATGTACGAGTGGTTTTTTAAACTGTACAGCATGTGCATAATTCAAACAAACTGGTACAATGTACATTCAATATTACTATGCATACATTAGTGTGGCAATATTATGACATTGTCACAATTATGTTGTCATGGTTGGATGCAGAGGGGCACAGGGGGTTTCGAGGGCCTGTGCTTACCCCCCCAATTGTATTAGGCCTTTGAATGTAAGCTATTGAGACACATACTCTTATACATTCCACGAATATACATTCTGTACTGTACTGTATGTAAGTCTGAAGCAATCCATAGTCCTCCTACCTCCACAACACACAACATGGTCTCCAGAACTTAAGACATGCTGAACTGTAGTGTGGTATTACAATGCAGCACCATAATACATAGCTATCGTGTAATCAGGTATGTACACAGTATATTGCAATTGAATCACATATGTTCAATGTGGTGTGCCAAATTCAGTCAACGTGCCTATTATTCTGCACGTCTTCGAACTGTCAATGCTGCTATGATTCCGGATCTGTTTACAGTTTCCTTGCTATGTTTCTGTTACATGTTGTGCATATACTTTGATGTGTATTTTATGTCCTACAAATGTTTTTTCGCTCATGTACAAATGTTAGCACAAAAACATTGGATCTGGGCCATCTGTGGTCCTAGCATCTAGTGGCTGGTTCACTTCAATCCTGAATGATTGGTTATTGCATGATTGATTTCCGTTCTACAGTGGAACCTATTGTAAGAAATTCTGGGAATAGTGGAAATCTCTCTATAACAGGCTGCTTTTGTTGGTCCAGATACGGTACAGTGAAACCTCTTCCAACACCTCTACAATCTGACATTCTCTAATCCAACAATCTCATGAGGTATATACAGTTACAATATTGAAGTATGGTAATAGCCACTCCGTAATCCGACAATCTCCTAATCCAACACTTTTCAAGTCCCATTGAGTGTTAGATTTGAGCGGTTTCACTGTAGATTGTTATGCATGCAAAACAGCCTCTGAACATACAGTTCAAACCTCTACAAAACAAACCATTTTTCAAGTCCCTTAGTATAGCATTCAAATCACTGCACCTTAAGTGGACAAGTATCATGAGTGAGCCACTTTCACTGATCTGTGTGAGTAGTATTTTGAAAATTTACATGTGTGGGAACATATACTGTATATATATATTACAGTATATGTATATACTACAATTGTAGCAATTACATCATATTACTGTGATAACAATACAACAGTATTACAATACGACATTATTCTATCAAACTAATTTGTTTGCTTACCATTGCATGTACTATAGTGTTTATGTATGCTTTCAACTATTTACTTTGTTGATCTGAATAATTTACCAGAAGGTCACTAAACCTTGAAATCTGTTCTACATTGTCCAAATTTCCAGCTGATCTATGAGTACATCCTCATTGCTAATACCTTGATCAGAACACAACCTGACATGGATGTCATCAGAGGATGGCTGCATTTGACGATGGAACCATCCATAACGATCACAGCAGCTGTTACCAGAAATGCAACCTTTTCCATCCCACAAGACATCTTCCCAAGCTACTCTATAAGCAACAGTACTGGGAAAGCCACTTTCGCAATAGTAATGGCTACCAATGAAACCACGAGGACTTGGTCCACCTCTACAAGGACAAGCATATATACCTGGTGTTTCGGAATAACCCACCACGTAAGTCCAGAGATGTCTTAATGGCTGTCCATGAGTTATGGAGACACCGTCCACATAGTACCCTTCAATAACAAGACGGTTGTTGGCAGATCTAGTTACTGACAAGTCAAAGGCATCCATGTTATGGAACTGATACCCTCTTACTCTGCAACACACATCTGTGTACTCATCACTGACTTGAAATGTCAACTTTGCACACCCTGGGCCGGTTGTCCTACCACATGCTGTCTGGTTGGTGTCTTCATTTCTAACAGTACGCAGATTAGATGGACACAGATCACCCTGTGTTGTGTCCAAGAGAATGACTTTCCTCCATTCACCACATATTCCACACTTGCATACAATTCTTTTCCTTTGGTTTAGTGTTTGGTTCACTAGAGTTAGTTGACCCAATACAGCATTTTCAATCACTTGGTCCCTTCTCTGCATCTCCTCGAGCACATTCTGAATAGCCTCATTTAAGGTAATGTTCAGGTTTTTCATCACTGAATCTTGCACACTACTGCTAATGTGATTGAATTCTCCCTCAGTCAAGATGGTATCCCCAGGGTCACCTTGGGGTCCCCTTGCACCAGGAGGACCATGCTGACCCTGTGGACCTCTTGCACCATCAGGTCCAGGATGCCCCCTGGGACCAATGGGACCTTCTAACCCAGGAGGACCAATGGGACCTACATTACCTTCTATACCACGGAAGCCTTTCTGACCTTTACTGCCGTTTTCCCCTTTGGGACCTCGTGGTCCAACTGGTCCACTGTCTCCTGTGTCTCCCTTTGGTCCGGGAACACCTCTCACAACTACATTGAGGCTGACCTCTCCAGTTGGGTTCTCAACACAGTACTGTGTGTTATTCTGAGACACACCAGCTATTGTACTTATCAGAGAGCAGACCACCAAGGACTGTACAATGAATCTCATAACCATTCAGTTCACAGGAAGTAGGCTCCACTACTTCCTAAACTTCGTATGTAGAACTCTAGTTCACTGAGCCTATTTATAGCAATGGCCACGTACAGCGCTGACCACTATAATAGTACACTATATTAATCATACCCAAACAGTTATTTCTAGCAATAGCCATAATATTATTATAGTCTCCTATACGTATTCAAATGACTTTTCCTTACAATGCCATGTAATGCCAGAAACCTTTCCAAAGTAGTGAGTTGAAGCAATCTATATTCAAACAGCTATAAACCAATTTTTCAACAGCCCGCAATCAAATTCTTTCCTGTTAACAATTCTTTTGTATGTGTCATTCTATTTGCATGAATCGATGACTCCCTTTAAAATTTGATTATTATTACAATTGCATGTTTTGAACTCTGTGACAATTCTCAGTTCATGCAACTTTTGTTTGTTTAAATTTCTATTTAATTCTAGTTTTTATATGCATGGCTAATTTTCTTTTTTTTGTGGGTATCACTTTCAATAGCCTATGGCTAAGGGTTCCCACATAAAATTTGATCACCTGATACCTGAACCACAAGCTTGCTAAAAGCTCGCGAAAGTTACATGACTTGTGTGACTATGTACTTGCAGTGGAAAATACCACACACATGCACTTTTGTTGTATGCAGGGTTGAGGTAAGTCAAAGGCTCAAGTATGCAATAGCAACTAATACTGCACACTTTTTGCAACATTTTGACCACAAGGTGTGCAGTATCAAACAACTACCCATGTGTTAATTGTGATAAATTATTAAGTCAATTCATTTGCCATACAAAAGTATAGCGAACCCAAAACACCTCCTAGTGGGACTCAAAACATCTCAAGTGGTAATTGGAAAAGCATTAGGTGCCTACAACACGTACAGTAAGTTACTTTTCAACCAACTATGCATTGGATCTTTATTGTACTTGCCCTCAGATGCTTGGGACTAGAACAATAAATCATCAATGCACAGTTGGTCATACAATAACTGTTATGTATGCATTCATACATGTATGCACTTATTAAACTAGTGCAATTTCTCAATAAAGGACACTTTGGGATAGTCTTTTTGTCCTTTGTAAGGAATTGTCCTCTTTAATTAGGAAATTAATACAGTAATGTACTGGAGCTTAGGGAGAAAATATGTTGGGACCTCAAGCTATGCCCTTTGTGGAGAGATTGTCCTTATTTCAGAATGTCCACTATCGAAGATTCCACTGTAGTATAATTGCATGCACTCACACATGTATGCACACATACACAGATACACAGAGGGGGTATGAGGATCTGTGACTGCAGTTTTGTTGATCTTATCAACTTGCTAGTGAAGTATGCAGGATTAATATTATATAAGATAATCACTCCACATACCTTATCTATGGATTTCCTCAGTTGCTAGTATAATAATCATGTATACAACGCACTACGTGCCTCTCCTGGGTTTGAAATAGTAAGCTGTATGTATAAGGGTGTATGAAAACCATTTAACAGTAATTGGGGTAAAAAAACTCGTGGGGCTGCCGCCCCTTGTCCCAAATTACTTGCAAATATATATTATAATGGTTTATCTCTGGAACAATTAATGGTATCAGGTTTACAAAGGGGTTTTATCCTTCAGCTTTGTATTTGTCAGCTTCGTTGCAATTTTGAAGAAAATTTGCTGCATTTTGGCAGAGTTTCAGTCATGGTTTTATCCTTCAACAAACCATTGCATGTTTAAAGTCTTCTTTTCTTCCAGCAGCCATATTCATTTGCTTAATTCCTGTTGCATATATTATATATATATATATATGAATAGAGCATTACACTTCCGGAATTCGTAATGAAAATAATGTATGTGAAAATGGTAAAAGGATGTAGGATTGACACGTACAGGATCGTGCATATATAAAAAGCTTTATCAAAAAAATTAAAGGATTCTCCAAAAACACTTGGAACAATTAAGGGTAAGTTATGGAACAGGTACAGGACTATAGGTGGACAAGGGGCAAGACAGGCATAGGGCCCCGCTGAATGAACATAGGGCGATGCATACATGAGGCTAGACATGTATATAGAGTTATGCAATTTTCTCTATCTTATCACTTTCCATTGACTAAGTTCTCCATACTGAATTGAGTAATTGCTATATAACACCTCATTCCTCTCTGTAGGGATTGCATAAAACATAATATTATACTATAGATCTAACATACCTTCACATTACCACAATGTATATCAGTGAGTTACTATGTACACACACACACACACACACACACACACACACACACACACACACACACACACACATGTACACATGCACACACAACACACACACACACACACATGCACACACAACACACACGCACGACACACATGCACACATACACACACAGCACACATGCACACATATGCATGACACACTCAAGCATGTAGCACTCTTATACATTATGTACAATTATAGACAACACACACTGTATGAGAGCATATATACTGCATTTAGATGTGTAGACATTACAATGAATGTATATACTGTACAGCTGCAGGCTGCCAATAGCCTGCATGAATGTCAAAATGCAAAGGCTATATATATACAGTATATCTGTCACAGGTTGTTATTGCGGAGATCTTGGAAAGCATCACTCTGGGAAGACTTTGCAACCAAAGTGGATGCATGCATTTTCACTTCTTCTCAATTACTTCTTACTTCTTTGGTTTCTCAGGACAGGGATCGATCTGCCGTACTTCACCAATTAGAGCGAACAGACAAAATACATTGCAATGTACCCTGAGGTTTTAGAAAGGAGACAAATGTATGGGTGCTTCTGAATTAGAATGCATTTTGAGCGGTTCACTGAAACATAATTATGGAAATCTCAGAAATTCACATTTGAGTGATGGAAGATGTTCTTATCTAGCTATGTACATGTTAGAATGATAGCCAGACCTTTAACTGGAGATTCTGAAACAAAGGGGTATACTATATGGGGGGTTAACATTTTCCTATTATCAATATATTGTATTATGCTAATTTTATAGACATATTATACAGTACATATACATAATACACATGACACACAAGCAGCATTCTTATAATTATGGGCATGCATCATGTATGAGCACATACTGACATGTGCTTAGATATGTGGATATGTACATATTAATGAATGTACTGTACAAGCTTGCCATACAATAGTCAGAGTGTCAAAGCCCAAAGGCTACATCTGTCACAGGCTGATGGGTAGATTGGAGACCCTGGAATGCATTACTGGGCTTTGTAATGTGTGTGTGTGTGTGTGTGTGTGTGTGTGTGTGTGTGTGTGTGTGTGTGTGTGTGTGTGTGTGTATGTATGTGTGTGTGTGTGTGTGTGTGTGTGTGTGTGTGTGTGTGTGTGTGTGTGTGTGTGTGTGTGTGTATGTGTGTGTTGCATGTACCAGCATAATACTTATGTCATATATGTATGTACTGTATGCAGGACACTGCAAATTGGTACATAATAATATGTGAAGGTGGGCTATCTCATGGATAGTTTTGCATCCCATCCTATATTCCTTTGTTTCAGATTCTCTAGTCAAAGGTTTCCATCTATCATATTAGTATGTATGCTACATTGTGCAAACATCACTCATGTGTGATGGTAAAATGTATTATAATCACAATAGTCTGAGACAGAACTTTGCTGTTTAAGCCAATGTGCTATAAGGCCTTTTCTGGAAATTCCACCCTTCATCAGTAGCACTGGGCTGTAGCAGAATTGAATTCTCCTTGGAAACCTCCCATCACGGGATTGGTCAAGTAGAATCCAAAACCACTAGACAGTATCAAACAGACACAGACAGCCTAGACTAACGCCAAGTACTGGTTATTAAGCCGGTCATTGGTATTGAAAAGGGGTTGTTAGTTGTTAATTTGACCTAACTTTGGGAAAGCATCATCACGGTGGCAAAATCTACTCAAAAAAAAAGAATAAGAAACTTCTCACGAAAAGAAGCAGTTTCACTGAGGTTTGTTCTTATAACTTCTAAAAAGCTCCAAGTAAAAGCAAACTAATGGTAAAATCACTTACGTGTGAGTTTTGTGAGGTCACTATATTTCACAGTTAATTATTCAAAATGTATTCTAATACATAAAAGGCGTCCATATATTCTCCTCTGTTGCAAAGAAGGCACCTCTATCACCAGAAGTGCTTTTCTTGCATGGTTCAGTAGTACGTACGTAGTATATCAGGTAGTCTGTGGTATATTATCACAGAATTATATGGTAAAATTATTTATACAATATTAGATCATCTAACATTTGTATGCAAGGAATATGCTTACATAATCAATATAAATGGTGTTGTGATACTATTGATAGAGAAGTTTCCTGGCAGAATGTAGCAGAATAGTCTGGGAGAATTGCTTGTGGGTTGAAAATTAAAGATTGTGCATTACTAGCAACAGTTGTTGTGACCTCTATGTACGGAGTGTTCAATCATCATCTATGTATACTGCATCATCTGATGACATCCATGTCAGGTTGTGCTCTGATGGAATCACAAGCAATGAGGATGGTGCACCTTGAAGGTGAAGTGACGTGGACACTTATTAGATGCTGATTCAATTAATACTATAACTTATGTATAAACACAAACAGAGTAAGGAATATACACTCTGCTTAGTGATACTCATACATACATACATACACACACGCACACACACAACACACACACACACACACACACGTACGTACACACACACACACACACACACACACACACACACACACACACAGAGGTGATAAAGGTGTAAGGAATACACACTCTGCTTAGTGGCAAACAAACTGGTATGGTGTAATATGATATGATGTAATGATAGACAAACATTCAATATTATACTATTATGTATGTCAGTGTGACAATTAACTTTCAATTTCAATGTGTGTGTGTGTGTGTGTGTGTGTGTGTGTGTGTGTGTGTGTGTGTGTGTGTGTGTGTGTGCGCACGTGTGTGTGTGTGTGTGTGTGTGTTTGTGTGCGCGCATGAGGGTTCATGTGTGTGCATGCTTTAACACGTGTAGGCATGTATGTGTGTATGTGTGTGAGTGTTTCCATGCTCGAGGTGTATTTGTAGGTAGTTTAGATTGGAAACCTACAGTATAATATTATGTAGAAAGCTGTATTCATATACATCAAAAGTCATTACATCATACTTTAATATACAAAGTAATATGGGAGTATAGATCTCATTTCATCACACAAAGTATTCACATTACATACCAAGAACGTGATGAAGGTGCCATGTAAACCTTTTAAAGAGGGATGAGATGCTAATATCGATGATGTACTTGATGATGGACATCTCCATGCATAGAGATCGATCCTAACAACTATTACCATTAACAGGCCGGTATGCAGGGGGGTTCGGGGGGTTCGTCTGAACTCCCCTCTTGTGCAGACATTGAACTGAAAAAGTGTTTCCTAACTGACACAAGGCCACCAAATCACAATTCTACAATAATACTGAGGTTCTCAAATGCATAAGCAAGTGATGCAACAGGGTATAATGATTGCATCATGCTAATTTACATGAAACTGTAGAGAATATCTACGATGTAACCCTTGATGTAACCCCCCTCTTGTGAACCCTGCGTACGGGCCTGATTAACAACAATCTTTGATTTCCAGTAACACAATCTGTTGTTTTCATCTCACAAACGATTCTCCCAGGCCATATTTTGCTACTTTCCTGCCAGGAAAACCACACACTCATAGTCTTATATTAGTGTTAATACATAAGTTTCAAGCCAACACCATTTATATCAAATATTATAGTATACATTTCTTCCACACAAATAAAATTGTAGCAATTATACCAAAATACGGTGATAATAATACAACAGCATTATAATATGACACTGCTCTATCAAATGAATTTGTTTGCTTACCATTGCATGTACTATTATGTTTACATGTGCTTTCTACTATTTACTTTGTTGATCCGAATATTACGTATAATATGAGAAGGTCACTATTTTAAATCTTGAGATCTCCTCTACTTTGCCCAATTTCCAGCTGATCTATGAGCACATCCTCATTGCCAATACCTTGATCAGAACACATGCAACCTGATGTCATCAGAAGATGGTTGCACTTGATGAGGAAACCATCCATAACGATCACAGCAGCTGTTACCAGAAATGCAACCTTTTTCCGTCCCACAAAGGATCCTCCCAAGCTACTCTATTAGCCAAAAACATTAGGAAATGCACTTTCACAATAGTAATGGCTGCTGACAAAACCACGAGGACTTGTTCCACCTCTACAAGGACAAGCATACCGACTTGATAACTCATAGACACCCACAGCATAAGACCAAAGGTGTCTTAATGGCTGTCCATGAGTTATAGAGACACCATCTACATATACCCTCTAATAACAAGACGGCTGTGGGCAGACCCAGGTAATGACAAATCAAATGCATCCATGTTATGGAACTAATACCCTCTTACTATTGTCAGAGTAGTTTCTTGGTAGAAATGTAGCACAAAGGAGCCTGGGAGAATTGTTTGTGGGATAGAAATCAAAGATTGTGTGCTATACTGGTAAAAGTGTTTGTGTGTGTGTGTATGTGTGTATATGTGTGTGTGTATGTGTATGTGTGTATGTGTGTGTGTGTGTGTGTGTGTGTGTGTGTGTGTGTGTGTGTGTGTGTGTGTGTGTGTGTGTGTGTGTGTGTGTGTGTGTGTGTGTGTGTGTGTGTGTGTGTGTATGTGCATGCATGTATGTGTATGTGCCTGCATGAGGGTGCATGTGTGTGCACGCTTGAATACATGTACGTAGGCATGCATGTATGTCTGTATGTGTGTGAGTGTTTTCATGTCGTACATTTGTAAGTAGATTACACTATGTATAAAGTTACATATATGTTTGACACAGAGTATTTATGTACATCGAATGTCATTACAGCGTGTACAGTAAGTCTTTAATGGGCACACAGCAATATGGGAGTGTTCTATATGTGTGGGAGTGTTCTTCATCTCAACATACAAGGTATGTATTCACATTACAAACCTAGAATGCGATGAAGGTACCATATCATGTAAACCCTTCAGAGACTGATGAGATGTTCACAGTTATTCATTTCATTGGGATATTTTGAGTAATTTAGTCAATGGAAATTAGGGATAACATAGCAAAATGAGTGTAACCCTGCAGCTCACTGTTTCAAACCTTAGGGAGATCACCATAGTGAGGAAGTACAGTAGGTACAATATTTACTGTACATTGCAATGTGGCATGAGTACTTCATATCTCTCCAGCATGCTTCACTAGCAATCTGATGAAAGGTCAGCAAAATAAACCTAAATTGAAATATCGCTAACAAAGCTACGTTTGTTGTGTCTGTGTATGTACGCATGTGTATGTATATATACATCCATTCATTGTGCATGCATAATATGTATAATTGCATGTATTTGGTATTTTCCACTGCAAGCATACATAGTCACACATATGAAGCGCTTACTAAGGTTTTAGCAAGCTTGTGAAATAGTAGTTGAGATTCTTCAGCTCGCTACACTGGAAGGATTCTTGTGCACATGCACTTTGCTTTGGTGGAGACATTTGTATGGAAGACCACATTAAAGGTATTGCTGGTACATCGTGCATTTCACATGTACTGTAAAGATGGGCAATTATTCATAGTGTATTCAGTGACCTGCTGGTCAGCACTGTATGTGGTCATCACTATAAATTAGGAGCAGTGAACTAGAGTTCTGCATGCAATGTTTAGAAAGCATACGTCTTGTGAACTGAATGGGTATGAACTTCATTGTACAGTCCTTGGTGGTCTGCTCTCTGATAAGTACAGTAACTTGGGGGAACTTCATTGTACAGTCCTTGGTGGTCTGCTCTCTGATAAGTACAGTAACTTGGGGGGGTGCTGGTGGCTCAGTAGGTTAGCACTTGAAGTTAAGCAGAGAGCAGAGGGCACCATCCCACCTGTGTGCCATGCATTTGGCGTTTTTTTCCCTGCACCCCCCTGCCACCAGCTTGGAAATGGAAGAGAACATGACCTACTGCAGCCACCGAACAAATTCTAATTTGATTTAATGTGATTGTGTGTGTGAGTGAGTGTGTGGGATACTGGGGGCCTTAACAGTAGCCTCTGGCTAATGGCTCACCCAGTTTAAATAAGAAAATATTATTATTATTATTATTATTATTATTACCTGCGATGTGTCTCAGAATAACACACAGTACTGCGTTGAGAACCCAACTGGAGAGGTCAGCCTCAATGTAGTTGTGAGAGGTGTTCCTGGACCACAAGGTCACAAAGGGGAAAATGGCAGCAAGGGTCAGAAAGGCTTCCGTAGTATAGAAAGTAATGTAGGTCCCATTGGTCCTCCTGGGTTAGAAGGTCCCATTGGTCCCAGGGGGCATCCTGGACCTGATGGTGCAAGAGGTCCACAGGGTCAGCGGGGTCCTCCTGGTGCAAGGGGACCCCAAGGGGACCCCAGAGATATCCTATTGACTGAGGAAGAATTCAATTGTGTTAGCAGTAGTAGTGTCCTTCAAGATCTGCATGCACTTATGAGTAATTTGCCTGCATGTAAAGATTAATATCCCATCACATGCAACATAATCACTAATATTATACAGCTGTAATGTGTGTGCTGATGTGAAATAATAGTTATATGTAAATTATTAATTGTGCATTTTTATGGTCATACAGTTGGCAGTAGAATACCCTAACATTATGCAGGGTGTTACAGGTTGTCACCATTTATATTGATTTAATTTATAATAAGCACACATAGTGTATACTATTGTACAAATATGTACCGTGATAATACTGCTATATATAACTTTTATCAAATTATCAGTCTAATGTTTGTGCCATACTACGTGTGTCCGCATGTACATATACGTATACTATATAATACTTTATTCACCGGAATTAGCAGCAGGTCAGTAAACCTCGAGATCTGTGCTACTTTACCCAAATTTCCAGCTGGTCTATGAGTACATCCTCATTGTTAATGTGTTCATCAGCACACAACCTGACTTCAATGTCATCAAAGGATGATTGCACTTGACGATGGAACCACCCATAACGATCACAACAGCTGTTACCAGAAATGCATTTTATTCCATCCCACAAGACATCTTCCCAAGCTACTCTATAAGCAACAGCACTAGGAAATGCACTTTCACAATAGTAATGGCTGCTGACAAAACCACGAGGACTTGTTCCACCTCTACAAGGACAAGCATATTGAGTTGATGCTTCAGAAAGACCCACAACATAAGTCCAGAGATGTCTCAATGGCTGTCCATGAGTTATGGAGACACCGTCCACATAGTATCCTCCAATAACAAGACGGTTGTGGGCAGACCTAGTTACTGACAAGTCAAAGGCATCCATGTTATGGAATTGATATCCTCTCACTCTACCACACACATTGGTGTATTCATCACTGACTTGAAATGTCAACTTTGCACACCCTGGGCCGGTTGTCCTACCACATGCTGTCTGGTTGGTGTCTTTATTTCTAACAGTGCGCAGATTAGATGGACATGGATCACCCTGTGTTGTGTCCAAGAGAATGACTTTCCTCCATTCACCACATATTCCACACTTGCATAGAAATCCCTTATTAATAATTTGGTTTAGTGTTTGGTTCACTAGAGTTAGTTGACCCAATACAGTATTTTCAATCACTTGGTCCCTTCTCTGCATCTCCTCAAGCACATTCTGAATAGCCTTACTTAAGGTAATGTTCAGATTTTTCATCACTGACTCCTGCACACTACTGCTAATCCTATTGAATTCTCCCTCAGTCAAGATGGTATCCCCGGGGTCACCTTGGGGTCCCCTTGCACCAGGAGGACCCCACTGACCCTGTGGACCTCTTGTACCATCAGGTCCAGGATGCCCTCTGGGACCAATGGGGCCTTCTAACCCAGGAGGACCAATGGGACCTACATTACCTTCTATACCACGGGAGCCTTTCTGACCTTTACTGCCATTTTCCCCTTTGGGACCTTGGGGTCCAACTGGTCCACTGTCTCCTGTGTCTCCCTTTGGTCCGGGAACACCTCTCACAGCTACATTGAGGCTGACCTCTCCAGTTGGGTTCTCAACACACTGTGTGTTATTCTGAGACACACCAGTTACTGTACTTATCAGAGAGCAGACCACCAAGGACTGTACAATGAAGTTCATATCCATTAAGTTCACAGGACGTATGCTTTCTAAACATTGTATGCAGAACTCTAGTTCACTGCTCCTAATATATATAATTATAGCAATGGCCACATACAGTTATTATACATTTTGTTACATATTGTTACACATATTATACCCAAACAGTTATTACTAGCAATAGCTATAATTATAATATGTAGTCTCCAGCGTATTCATGACACATGACTTCCTTACAAAGCCTACGCCAGAAACCTTTCAAAAGTGGCTAGTTGAAGCAATCTATAATCAAACAGCTATAAACCACAAGCTTGCTAAAAACTATAGCTAGCAAAAGTTACATGTGTGACTATGTACTTGCAGTGGAAAATACCACACACATGCACTTTTCTTGTATGGTTGAGGGTAAGATCAAAGGCTCAAGTATGCAATAGCAACTGCGTGATACTGCACCCTTTTTGTGACATTTTGACCACAAGGTGTGCAGTATGAAACGAGCGCCCATGCATGTGTTGTTATAACAAATGTCAATTTTAAGCCAATTGATTAATTCATTTGCCATACACAAGTACAGCACAGCCCACCAAAAACACCTCCCAATGTGACACAAAACACCTCAGACTGTCTAATTGGAAAAACATTAGGAGGACACAACAAGTAAGTTATTGTTTGACCAACTATGCATTGGTTCTATATTGCGCTCACCCCAGGACTCGAACAATAAACTCGCCAATGCACAGTTGGTCATACAATAACTATTACGCATATGCATTCACATATGTATGCACTTATTAAACTAGTACAATTGCATGCACTCACACATGTATGCACACATACATAGATACACAGAGTGGTTGTGAGGGATCTTTGACTTCAGGTTTGCTGATCTTATCAGCTTGCTAGTGAAGTATGCAGGATAAATATTGTATAAGATAATCACTCCACAATACCTTATCTATGGACACCTACGTACAGTGCAGTTACTAGTATATATATATCACGCACTATACCTCGATCCCCTGGGTTTGAAACAGTAAGCTGCAAAGTATGCACATAGGGTTATACATCTTTCTCCGTGCTATCACTTTCCATTGACTAAATTACTGAAGTTCACACACACACACACACACACATACACACACACACACACACACACACACACACAC